>PVJN01000871.1:0-116015 GCA_004026805.1 Lasiurus borealis
CTCCGTACCTCAGCTTTTTGCTGTTCCTCTGGGTGTCTGTGAACCCCTCTCTTTCCTTCTAGCTGTAGAACTTCCACTCAGCCAGCTTTCCTGTGGTTCTGGATGATGTCTGTTCTGTCTTTTAGTTGTAGTTTTGAAATTGTTGTGCGAGGCAGCAGTGTAGGTGTTTACCTATGCCGCCATCTTGGCTCCTCCCCTCTTATGATTATTGTGCCCATTAATTATCACTTTATATTTATACTAATGGCCCAGTGCACATGAGGTACATGCACTCCAATTTGCTCCTGTAACCTGCATGCTGGGAAAAACTGCTGTTTGAAAATTTCCTATAAACACAGATGGTCTTTTGTTCTGTTAATTCCAGGAAGTAACTAGTCCAGATAAGTAACCCTGCTATTTCTCTCTTCTATAAGCACTCTTGTTCCAATAATGGGGAAATAAGACATTTTTGGGGGAAGGCTGGCAATCTAAATCTGTGCAAATTTCCCAATGTACATTTTTATCATCCTATATTCTAGTCACTCCTTCTCAACTGTCTGGTCCTACAATACCTGTTTACTTTTAGAAAGTGCTGCTCCCATTTTGGAAAGGCCATAAACCATGGATGGTGCACAGCCTCAGATGGGTTGTCAGGGCTGGCACCAGGCCAGGCCTTGAGATAGAGTTTCACTTCCCTCATTCTAATACATAGGGCTCTTTGTAAAGCCTGCAAAAGGTCCGGAAGCACCATCCCATATTTGGGAGACAAAGAAACTGGGAGGATATAAAGGGAAAATTTCCTCCATATTGCTTTTCCCAGACTTTGAGAGACAACTCTTCTGAGACCACTAGTATAATAAAGGCTCCAAAATTCTGCTTACTAATTAATTAATTAAGGTGTCCCCTGTTTAGAAGAAAGATTCATATGGTAATTATGTTACTGCAAAAAATTACATGTCAAAATAGTATATATAATATAGCATTATAAAATTAAAACATGCATGTGATTGGCACCAGAAAGACTTTATATGTATTGTGCATGCATGAGTCAATATTTATTTTTAATTTGCCAGTGTGCATCATATGTACCATCTGGTTGGTCGGTAAGATGGTTGGATAGACAGATGGTTGGTCACTTAGACATTTATATGTAGAGAGATAATTATAAAATGTGTTTCTTATATACAGCATATAGTTGAGCTTTGCTTTTCAATCTAGACTTGTCTCTGCCTTTAATTTGAATACTTATATCACTTGCACTTAATATAACATATATTTAACCTGGTTTAAATCTACCAGGTTGCTAAATATTATTTATTTGTTTTATTATCTACTTTTCTCTTTTTCTGCCTTTTAGCATTCTGTTACATCTCTACTACTGTTTTTAGCTATGCTTTACTATTATTATTTTTTTTGTAATTCCTTTATACAACTAACTATTCTGAATATATTTTGAGATAATAATACAATCAGTTCATGTATTGTCTAAAAAATTTGGAACAGTGAGCTTCTATCCCTATACAGAGGTACCTCGAGATACGAGTGCCCTAACATACGAGATTTTTGAGATACGAGCTGTCGAGTGAGTGATTTTTGCTTTGAAATATGAGCAACATTTGAGATAGAAGTAATTGCGCTGATTGGCAGGCTGCACACGACCCACCAGTTTACCGAGACTCGAGTGTCTCATAGTTTCCCACGCCTCAAGGTTATGGAACGAATTAAACTTGTATCTCAAGGTACCACTGTACTATTATTTTCATCCATTTATTTCTACATTTGTTATAAACCCTAGAATACATTACTTCCCTCCACGTAATTTTTGCTTTAACCAATTAAATATTTTCTTAATGGTAAGTGAGCTTTTCATTTCTGAGATAACCTCACCTGGTCATCATATCTCGTGCTTTAGCTTCAATTTTCTAAAACAGTAAATATATCATTAGAATTTTATAAGTTGAAATAATATAAGCAAACAGACTATAATGACAGAATAAGTAAGGTACTTATATTAAATTAGGCAATCAGAATATCCCTGTTGAAAAAAAATAGTATATAAGCTATAACCTACAAGATAAGAAGAAAGCAGTTATGAATATAGTCATTCCAACTTGTTTATTTCAGCAATTCTGTGACACTAGTAGAAATAGAAAATAGTTTATTTAACTTTATGCCAAAGCTATTTTACAAATGAGGATATAAAGCAGAGAGAGAATGAAGAAGTGAAGTGACTTATCTAAGGTTTCCTAGTTATCTGTCCTAGTTGCTGGGATAATTGACTAATCTTCTAACCTTAAGTCACATGCTCTCCTCACAAAAGTTGATTTCAACTAGCAGCGTCTATAGTCATTGAAGTAGGATATTGTACTCATACTTGGCATGGTCCAGATTGGTTTGCCTCCATACTTCAGAGAAGACTTTAACATTGCTGGAATTTGTAAAATGTTAAAAAGTAGTCCCTGGTGAAAGCGATACTTTAAATCTTTAGGAGAGAACAGCAGTCCTAAGTATTTGTTTATTTTCCTCCTTAATTTTAAATTGAGTTATATGTGTTTCACAGATTTATTTTTCCTTCTTTTTTGTTTGTTTCATAAATTTTTAATGGACAGTTTGATCCTTGTTATGAGGTAAATGTTTGTGTGTCCTCCCCAAATTCAAATTTTGCAATCCTACCCCACAATGTGTTGATATCAGTAGTGGGGTCTTTTGGAAGTAATTAAGCCTTGAGAGCAGAGCCTTCATAGAGGGATTATTGCCCTAATGAGAAGACACAAGGGAGCATGCTTTTTTACTTTAGTTTTTATTGATTGATTTTAGAGAGAGGAAGGGTAAGAGAGAGAAATATATATACTAATATCTGTTGGCACCTTGACCTTGGACATCCCAGTCACCTAATTTTGAGAAATAAATGTATGTTGTTTATACCACTCAGTCTGTAGTAATTTGCTGTAGCAGCCAAATTTAAGACAAATAGTTTCAAAAAAAGTATATACTGAGTAACTCATAGTCCAATATAGACAGTATTTTTTCAAACTTTCATTTCTTTGTGCTCCTTCCTAGTCAATTCTCTTTCCCCAGAAGTGAACATTTTTTTGTGTGTGATTATGCTGGCTTATTTTGCTTATCATAATGCTCTCCTCTTTTAGAACTTTACATAAAGAGAATCATTCAGTAAGTACTCTAATGCTGGCATCTGTTACTAAGCATAGTTTTGAGATTCATCCATGTTATTATATAGATCAAAATTCATTATTTTTTAATAGTTTTTATTGTTTAAAGTATTATATATATTAGTACATCTATCCCCCTCCCCCACACACACATTGATCTTCCCACGGCCTCCCCTAGCCCCTGTTGCATGCCCTCATCCCACCCTCCCCAGTGTCTTGTTTCCATTGGTGTGCTTATATGCATGCATACAAGTCATTTGATTGATCTATTTCCCTCCCTCCCCAACACTCCCCAGCCTAACTGCTGTAATTTGACAGTCTGTTCGATGCTTCTCTGCCTCTATATCTATTTTTACTCATCGGGTTATAATGTTCTTTATTTTCCATAAATGAGTAGATCATCTGGTATTTTTCTTTCATTCCCTGGCTTATTTCACTTAACATAATGCTTTCCAGGTCCATTCATGCTGCTGCAAATGGTAAGAATTCCTTCTTTTTTATAGAAGCGTAGTATTCCATTGTGTGTATGTTTCATGGTTTTCTAATCCACTCATTTGCTGATGGGCATTTAGGCTGTTCCCAAATATTAGCTATAGTGAATTGTGCTGCTATAAACATAGGGGTGCATACATCCTTTCTGATTGGTGTTTCTAGTTTCTTGGGATATATACCTAGAAGTGGGTTTACTGGGTCAAATGGGAGTTTCATTTTTAGTTTTTTGAGGAAAATCCATACTATTTTTTCACAGTGGTTACACCAGTTTGCATTCCCACTAGCAGTGCACAAGGGTTCCTTTTTCTTCACATCCTCACCAGCACTTGTTTGTTGATTTGTTGATGATTGCCATTCTGACAAGTATGAGATGGTACCTCATTGTCCTTTTGATTTGCATTTCTCAGATAATTAGTGACTTTGAGAATGTTTTCATGTGTCTCTTGGTCTTCCTTCTCTCTTCTTTTGGAAAGTATCTATTTAGGTCTCTTGCCTATTTTTTTTTATTGAATCATTTCCCTTCCTTTTATTAAGTTGTATAAGTTGCCTGTAGATGTTGGAGATTAAACCTTTATCAGTGATAACATTTGCAAATATGTAATCCCATACAGTGGGCTTTCTTGTTGTTTTGTTAATGGTTCCTTTTACTGTGAAGAAAAATAAAAATAAAATAAAAAAAGCTTTTTATTTGGATGCAGTCCCATTTGTTTATTTTCTCTTTAGCTACCATTTCCCTAAAAGCAGTCTTGGTGAAAAAGTTCCTTTGGCATATATCTGAGATTGTGCTGCCTGTGGATTCCTCTAGTATTTTTATGGTTTCCTGTCCTATGTTTAAGTCCTGTATCCATTTTGAGTTTATTTTTGTGTATTGTGTAAGTTGGTGGTCTAATTTAATTTTTTGCATGTATGTGTCCAATTTTTCCAACACCATTTATTGAAGAGACTGTCTTGACTTATTGTATGTTCATGCCTCCTTTATCAAATATTAATTGAGCATAGTAGGTTGGGTTGATATCTGGGTTCTCTATTCCATTTCATTGGTCTATATGTCTTGTCTATTCTTGTGCCAGTACCAGGCTGTTTTGAGAACAGTGTCTTTGTAATATAGCTTAAAATCAGGTATTGAGATCCCACCTATTTTATTCTTTCTCAGGACTGCTATGGCTATTCGGGGTCAATTTTTATTTGAAATGAATTTTTGGAGAGTTCTTTCTAGGTCTGTGAAATATGCCATTGGTATTTTAATGGGTAGTGCATTGAATTTATAGATTGCTTTGGGTAATATGGACATTTTAATGATGTTGACTCTACCAATCCATGAACATGGTATGTTCTCCTATCTGTTTAAGTCTTCTTCTATCTCTTTTTTCAGCATCCTGTAGTTTTCTGTGTATAGTTAAGTTTATTCATAGATATCTTAATTTTTTTGGTATGATAATAAATGGGCTGGTTTCTTAGTCTCTCTTTCTGTAAATTCACTTCTGGTGTATAGAAATTTTATAAATTTCTTGTCATTAATTTTGTATCTTGCTACAGTGCTCAATTCATTTATTAAGTCTAATACTTTTTTGATGAAGTCTTTCGGGTTTTTTATGTATAATATCACGTCATCTGCAAATAAGGACAGCATTACTTCTTTTCCAAATTGGATTCTTTTAATTTCTTCTTTTTGTAATTGCAATGGCTAATACTTCCAGTACTGTGTCAAACAGGAATGGTGAGAATGGGCATCCCTGTCTTGTTCCCTTTCTTAGGGGAAATGGTTTTACTTTTTGCCCATTGATTATGATGTTTGCTGTGATTTTATCATATATAGCTTTTATTATGTTGAGGTTTGATTGTTATAATCCTACCTTGCTGAGAGTTTTTATCAAAAAAGAGTGTTAGATTTTGTCAAATGCTTTTTCTGCATCAATTGATAGGACCATGTCATTTTTATCTCTCAATTTGTTTATGTGATGTATCACATTTATTGATTTGCAGATATTGTACCATCCTTGCATCCCTGGGATAAATCCTACTTGGTAATGGTGTATAATCTTTCTGATATACTGCTGGATCCGATTTGCCAGAATTTTGTTGAGGATTTTGGCATCTATATTTATGAAGGATATTGCCCTGTAATTCTCTTTCATTGTGTTGTCTTTATCTAGTTTTGGTATTAGAGTGATGGTGGCTTCATAGAACAAGCTTGGAAATGTTTCTTCTCCTTAAATTTTTTGGAATAATCTGGGGAGAATAGGTTTTAGTTCTTCCTTTAATGTTGGTGAAACTTCCCTTTGAAGCCGTCTGGCCCCAGGCTTTTGTTTGCTGGAAGCTTTTTGATGATGGCTTCAATTTCTTCCATAGTTATTGGACTATTGAGATGTTTGGATTCTTCCTGATTGAGTTTTGGAAGGTTATATTTTTCTAGGAATATGTCCACTACTGCCAGGTTGTCCAGTTTGTTAGAATAGAGTTGTTCATAGTATTTTTTAACAATCCTTTGTATTTAGGTGGGATCTGTTGTTATTTCTCCTCTTTCATTTCTGATTTTGTTTATTAAGGTCCTCTCTCTTTGCTTCTTAGTTGCCTGGCTAGAGGTTCATCAACATTGTTTATCCTTTCAAAGAACCAGCTCTTGGTTTTGTTGATCTTTTTTATTGTTATTTTGGTCTCAATGTCATTTACCTCCACTCTGATCTTTATTATTTCCTTCCTTCTGCTTACACTGGGCTTTTTTTGTTGCTCTTTTTTAAACTTTTTCAGTTGTAGGGTTAGGTAACTTATTACCATTGTTTCTTGTTTTGTTTTGTTTTTGGCAGTAAGCATGTAGCGCTATGAACTTCCCTCTCAAGACTGCTTTTGCTGTGTCCCATAGATTTTTTGATTGTTTTGTTTTCATTGTCATTTGTTGCCATGTTGTTTTTAATTCTTCCTTGATCTCTCTGGTAACCCAGTCATTGTTCCATAGAATGCTGTTTAGTCTCCACAGTGTTTGTGTGTGTGTTTTTTTTTTTTGGATTTTTTTTTTTTTATTGTAGTTGATTTCCAGTTTTTTGGCACTGTGACCTGACAAGATGCTTGATATGATTTCTATTTTCTTGAATTTGAAGAGACTCTGCCTGTGTTCCAACATATGGTCTATCTTTGAAAATGACCCTTGTGCACTTGAGAAGAATATGTATTCTGTGGCTTTGGGGTGAAATGTTTTGAAGATGTCAATTAATTCCTTCTGGTTTAGTGAGTCATTTAGGATTGATGTTTCTTTGCTGATTTTTTGTATAGAGGATTTGCCCAATCGTGATGATGGGGTATTCAAATCTCCTACTATAATTGTATTGCTGTCAATCTCTCCCTTGATATTCTTTAGGAGTTTTTTTTTTATGTATTTGGTGCTCCTATATTGGGTACATATATGTTTACCAGAGTTATTTCTTCTTGTTTCGATTGCCCCCTTTAGTATTATGAGGTGGCCTTCCTTCACTTTGAGATATAATTTGTCAGCTATATGTATTGCTACCCCAGCTTTTTTTTTTTTTTCTTAATTTCCAATTACCTATAAAAACTTTTTCTATTCCTTCACCCTCAGTCTGTGTGCATCTCTTTTTCTGAGGTGGGTTTTTTTTTTATAGACAGCAGATATATAGGTCATGTTTTCTCATCTAATCTGTTACCCGATGTCTTTTGATTGGGGCATTCAATTCATTTTTTATTTAAAGTTATTATTGATAGGTAGTTATTTGTCAACATTTTTATTCTTTACCCTGTGTTCCTTCTTCACTTCCCTTTTCTTTTCTTTCTTTCTGTCTTTCTTTTTACAGCAGACCCATTAGCATTTCTTGGTTTGGTGGAAATAAATTTCCTTAGTCCTTTTTTGTCTGTGAAGCTCCTGATTTCACCTTCACTTTTGATTGATAGCCTTGCTGGGTATAATATTTTTAGATTCAAATCCTTCCTTTGCATGATTTTGTATATTTCATTCCATTCCCTTCTGGACTGATGACTTTCTGTTGAGAAATCAGTCACTAGTCTGGTGGGGCTTCCTTTGTATGTAACTTTCGGTCTGTCTCTGGCTGCTTTTAAGATTCTTACTTTGTCATTAGTATTTGCTAGTTTAATTATAATGTGGCTTGACATCAGTCTTTTGGGATTCATTTTGCTTGGATTTGTGTGGGTTTTTTTCTTCCCTATATTAGGGAAGTTTTCTTTCATTATTTCTTCAAACAGGTTTTCTATTCATTTTTCAGTTTCCTTTTCTTCTGGGACTCCAATTATGCAGATGTTGTTTTGTTTTGTGTTGTCCCAAAGTTCCCTTAGGCTCTCCTACTGCTTTTTAATTTTTTTTTTCTAGAAGCTGCTCTACTTGGGTATTTTTCCCTACCTTGTCTTCTAGCACACTGATGCCATCCTCTGCTTCTTCTAGTCTACTTTTGAATCTTTCTATTGAGTTCTTTACAGCAGTGATTTCATTTTTTATTTCTTCTTGGTTCTACTTCATTTCTTCTTGGTTCTTACTCATAGTGGTGAATTTATCTTCAATTTTTTTCAGCTACTTTATGACCATTTTCTTGAATGAATTTTTTCTCTGGCAGTTTGCTTCCCTCCACTTTGTTTACTTCCTTTTTTGGTGATTCCTGCTCTTTTTTTATATGTGGGCTATTTCTTTGTCTCCCCATAGTCTCTCTTCTCTGGGTGTCTGGTTATGTAGTTCTCTCTCTCCTGTGTTGATTTAAAGGCACAACATACAACACAACCAGGTACAACACACAAGGCACTGAACAGAAATGTATTTATGATGTTAATAACCCTAAATAAATGTGACCTCCAGAGAGAGGCAAGTTAGAGGATAGGAGAGAAAGAAGAAGGGAATAAAAAAAAAGAAAGAAAAGAGTGCAGAAATGAAATTGGGAAAAGGAAAAGGAAAGTAAGAGAGAAAAGAAAAAGAATAAGAAAGAAGAAGGGAGCAAACTATATATATGGAAAGAAAACTCCAATGGAACAGCCACCAATCTCAACAAATGCCAGCAAAAAGTACCTGGAGATGAATACAAATTACAAACAACAACTAATATCAAGCAAGGCAAAGGAAAATAGAAGCAAAAAACAAACAAAAACAAAACAAACAAGAAGAATAAGCAAAGCAATCTCACAAACAAGCAAAAAAAATCAATATAACTAACATTCAAGCAAACAACAACAAAAGAACAGAGAGAAAAACAATTTTTTGAATAGTGAAGACAGAAAGGAGAGAAGTGTGCATGGATTTGGAGCAGGGGATTGGAAATTAGTTATATAAGTAAGGTGAAATTTTAACAGGGGGTAAAAACAAAGAATAGGGAAAATCTAAACCAGGAAAAGAGTAAAAGAAACAGGACAACAAAAGGGGAAAAGTTAGGAAGAGTGTGATGGCATAAAGGTAAAGTTGAGACAGAGTAAAATGATGCTGAAGGAAAGATGAAAATAGAATGTAGAACACTAATCCCAAAGTAAAATAAAGAGAAAATAAAATGACAGTATTTAAAAAAAGATAAAATAGTAGTACAGTGGTACCTCGAGATATGAGTGCTCTAACATACGAGATTTTTGAGATATGAGCCATTGAGCGAGCAATTTTTGCTTTGAAATACGAGCAACATTTGAGATAGGAGTAATCATGCGAATTGGCCTGCTGCACACGACCCATCAGTTTACCACGACTCGAGCGTCTCATAGTTTCCCATGCCTCAAGGTTACGGAACAAATTAAACTCGTATCTTGAGGTACCACTGTAGTAATAATACTGATTAAAAATAAAAATGTAATAATTAAAAATGTAAAATCAAGTGAGGAAAAAAGAAAAAAATAGTTTCTTAATAAAAGATGAAAAAAAAAGGTAGTAGTTAAGGTCATTCAATTCCTCTACTGTTCTGTTTGGCATGCTTGGACAGTATTGCAGTTCCCTGCATTCCACTGCTCCTCAGTGTTGTAAGCCAGTCCTGATTTTTAAGCAGGCAGTGTGTCTTAATTTCTTGTATTCCTTTATTTTTACACAAGATTCAATTTGTGGCTCAACACCTAGGTGGCAGTGTTTCTGTATTGACCTCCAGGTCTATAAGTTCTCTTTAGCCAGTGCTTAGATCCTACTTTCCCTGTGGCACTCAATACTGGTTTGTGGAAGTGGATTGCACCAGAGCTAGTTCTCTGATGGTTATTTCCCTCTCTGATCCCCAGGTTCCAGAAAAATAATTTTCTCTTGCAGTCTCATAGGATGACCCCAACTAGGTGATCCTATGTATTGGGCTTAGTAATCAGAAGCAAGGATTTAAAGAGAAAAAATAATAAAAAGAGCCAGCGTAAGTGTGTGAACTTCGGGCCTGCATGCAAGTCTGTGTAGTCTTTTTTATCCCCCTTGGGTCTAAGCAGCCAGCCCACTTTTAAAATGTTTAGGCTGTCCTTTTGTGTCAGATCAAAATGGGTTGCTTTTTAGAGATCCCTTCTATTAGCAGCTCTGAAGACCCACTTCCACATTCATGGATCATACCAGCCCCCAAACCCACGGATTTTTCTAGGCGCAGACTTCCCTGGTCCTTCAACTCTTGCAGTGCACATGTTTCTCTCTCTTGCCAGGACCAGAGACCTTGTACCTATCCCAAGTGAAATCTGACCTTTTCGTGGTGGAGTGTATCCTCTGAATCCGCATATTTGTGCCAATTGGGGACCAGTGTTCTGAGGTTTGCAGCTGTTTGGTGTGTGCTGTAATTGTAGATTTTTAGGCTTCCAATAACATCCACTTTCCCCTTCAAGATGGTGCGGTCTCCAAGACTGGGCTAGTGGCTCTGGGAGAAAACCCTGCAGCACTGGGGGCTGCCTGGTCAGGGGAGCCCCGTCCAGCAGTCCCTCTCTGTCTCCTGGAGGATAGCTGTCTCTTCACTCACCAACAAATACTCCCTTTGTGACCCTTAGCTGTTCTTTCTGTCTGCTCTGGGACAAGACTTAGGACACATCTCTCTATTCCGCCACCATTTTTTTCTTCTCTCCTTTCTTCATTGTTTACTCAAAGCTCACTCTCTCTTGCATCTCTGACAAAAAGTGTAATACTCACTACCTCTGCAAGAAGTAGGAAAGATTGTTCAATAATTCATTATTTTTTATTGCTGAATTACATTTTATTGTAAGACTATATCACAGCTTGTTCACTCATTCTCTTATTGATGAACATCTGTGCTGTTTTTGAATAAAACTGCTATGACCTTTCTTGCACAAGTCTTTTTTTATATGAACATTTAGGATTAAGAACTACTGGGTCATAGCTGCATTATCATTTAAGAAACTATCAACAATTTTCCATTTTACACAATCACCAAGGATGCATCAGAGTCCTTGTAGTTCCTTTTCTTCATATAGTGTTGTCAGTCTTTTTTTTTTCCATTTTAGCCATTCTAGTAGGAGAGTACTAGTATCTCATTGTCCATTTAATTTGCTTTATTCTGTTGATTCAGTCTTTTTAAAAATTCTTTATTTTTTAAAGTATTACATAAGTCTTCTTCTCCCCCATTGGCCTCTCCTGAGCTGCTTCCAGTCCTCAGCACATAACCTCACTCCCCTACCATCTGTGTCCATAGGTTATGTTCATATGCAGGCATGCAAATCCTTTGATTGATCTCTTAGCCTGCCCATTCCTCTGCCTTCCCTCATAGGTTGGACTGTATGTTTGATGGTTCTATGACTCTGTCTCTATCTTTGTTCATCAGTTTATGTTGGTCATTATATTCCACAAATGAGTGAGATTATGTGGTATTTATCTTTCTGTGGCTGACTTATTTCACTTAGCATAATGCTCTCCAAGTCCATCCATGCTATTGCAAATGGCAAAAGTTGTTTCTTTTTTATAGCAGTATAATATTCCATTGAGTAGATGTACCACCATTTTTTAATCCCCTCATTTGATATTGGGCACTTAGGCTGTTTCCAAATCTTGACTATTGTAAATTGTGCTGCTATGGACATAGGAGAGCATATATCCTTTTGTTGTTTTTTTCTGGGTTCTTAGAATATAGTCCTAGAAGTGGGATTACTGGGTTAAATAGGAATTCCATTTTTAGTTTTTTGAGGAAACCCTATACAGTTTTTCACAGAGGCTATACAAGTCTGCATTCGCACCAGCAGTGCACTATGGTTCTTTTTTCTCCACATCCTCTCCAACATTTGTCATTTGTTGATTTGTTGATGATAGCCACTCTGACAGGTGTGAATGGTACATCATTATCATTTTAATTTGTATTTCTCAGATGATTAGTGACTTAGATTGTTTTCATATGTCTCTTGTCTTTCTGTATGTCCTCTTTTGAAAGTCTATTTATGTCCTGTGCCCATTTTTTTAATTGGATTGTTTACCTTTTGTTAAGTTGTATGAGTTCCCTGTAAATTTTGAAGATTAAACCCTTATCAGAGATGATAGTGGTAAATATGAAAGCCCCATGCAGTGGGCTTTCCTTCTTTTGTCGTTGATGGATTCTTTTTGCTGTACAAAAGCTTTTTATTTTGATGTAGTCCCATTTCTTTATTTTGTTTCCATTGTCCTAGGATTTGTTTTGGTTAAGATATTGTTATGACATATGTCTGATATTTTGCTGCCTATGACTTCTAAGATTTTTATGGCTTCCCATCTTAAGTTTAAGTCCTTTATCCATTTTGAGTTTATTTTTATGGATGGTGTAAGTTGGTAGTCTAGTTTCATTTTTTTTGGCATATATCTGTTCAACTTATTGAAGAGACTGTCTAAACTCCATTGTATGCTCTTGCCTCCGTTGTCAAATATTAATTGTACATAATGGCTTCAGTCAATTTCTGAGTTCTCTGTTCTGTTCCAGTATTCTATACATCTGTTCTTGTGCAGTTTTGAGAACAGTGGCTTTGTAATATAGTATGATATCTGGTATTGTGATTCCTACAACTTTTGTTAGTTTTTTGTTTCTCAGGATTGCCTCTGCCATTCAGGGTCTTTTTTTATTTCATACTAGTGGTCCAGTGCACAGATTATGCTCATTGAAAGGAAATTGAGAGCCCACACCCACATACCTGGGGAGTTTCCATGGTCCTGTGAGCCACTGGGAAGTTGCATAAAGAGTCTTTTCTCCTACCTGCAGCTTCCTGAAAAAATATTTCCAACTGTCCTTTCTGTGGCCAGGGTCCTGCCTGGCTAGACAGGAGGTCTCTTGTGGAAACCTTGGGCCATGCTGGGTACTTTCCACTACTGAGAGCCAGATTAGAGATGCTCCAAGGTGAACAATACAAAGTTGGGGCCTTGAAGAGTAGGGGTGTCCTTTTGCCCACAGAATCCTTCCCTCTTCATATCCATTTCTCTTTGACTTTTACCCCTATTGTCAGTCATCATTTGTGGCCACAGTTATATTGCTGCCTTTCTCTGTAGCTCCAGGGAAATCAATAAGAGATGAGATTTTATCTCAATTTCTGAGGAAGAGTTCCAGGAGCTGGGCAGTAATATCAGTCTCATCCTGATTACTCCATGTGTCTGTGCTTCAGCCATTCTCTGGAGATTGTAACCACAGACTCTTGGGTACACTAGGGATGTAGTAGTGGGCTAAATGGCAGGCAGCAGGGAGCAGCCTGAGCCAGAGCCTGGTGCTATGCCACTCTCGCTTACCCGAATCCCATTGTACATTTGCTGCTGCAGCCTCTCAGTAGTGTGGCTGCGGTGGTGGGAGAGGCTCACACTACTGCAATGGTGTTCGCCAGCCATGAGCCAGCTACTGGCTACACTGCGCTTCTGCTTTGAGAGTACACTGACTACCAGGGGGCAGCTCTGTGTTCAGCATCTGTCCCCTGGTGGTCAGTGTGTGTGTGTGTGTGATAGTGACTAGTTGACCTGTCATTCTGGTCATTCAGACATAATGGTTGCTTAGGTTTTTTGTTTTTTCTTTTTTTAATTAAATCTTTATTATTCAGATTATTACATTTGTGGCTCTTTTTTCTCCTCAATAACTCCCCTCCACCCGGATCCCACCCCTCCCTCTGCCTTTACCTCCCCGCCATTGACCTCCTCCATAGGTGTATGATTTCTGTCCAGTCTCTCCCTGCACCCCCTTCACACATTTCCCCCTGAGAATTATCAGTCCACTCCCTTTCTGTGCTCCTGATTCTATTATATTCACCAGTTTATTCTGTTCATCAGATTTTTAATTCACTTAATTTTCAGATTCACTTGTTGATAGATATGTATATGTTGTTCATAATTTTTTATCTTTTACCTTTTTCTTCTTCCTCTTCTAAAAGAGTACCTTTCAGCATTTCATATAATACTGGTTTGGAGCTGATGAACTCTATTAGCTTTTTCTTATCTGTGAAGCTCTTTATCTGCCCTTCAATTTTGTATGATAGCTTTGCTGGATAGAGTATTCTTGGTTGTAGGTTCTTGCTATTCATCACGTTGAATATTTCTTGCCACTCCATTCTGGCCTGCATAGTTTCTGTGTAGAAATCAGTTGACAATTGAATGGGTGCTCCCTGTAGGAAATTAACTGTTTTTCTCTTGCTGCTTTTAATATTCTCTTTGTCTTTTGCTCTTGGTATTTTAATTACGATGTGTCTTGGTATAGTCCTCTTTGGATTCCTTTTATATGGGGTTCTGTGTGCTTCCTGGACTTGTAAGTCTATTTCTTTTACCAGATATGGGAATTTTTCAGTCATTATTTCTTCAAATAGGTTTTCAGTATCTTGTTCTCTCTCTTCTTCTGGCACCCCCACAAATCTGATGTTGGTACACTTGAAGCTGTCCCAGAGGCTCCTTACATTATCCTTCACATTTTTGGATTCTTTTTTTCTTTTTTCTTTTCCAGTTGAGTGTTTTCTGATACTTTATATTTCCAATTTTTGACTTGATTCTTGCCTTCCTCTAGTTTGCTGTTAGACCTCTGTATAATATTTTTTTTATTTCAGTCAGTGTATGTTTAATTTCAAGTTGGTCCTTTTTCATCTCTAATTGGTCCTTTTTTCATCTCCTCTTGGGTCTTGCTAAATTTATCCATCTTTTCTAGGATATTCTTGAAAAACCTTATAACCATGGTTTTGAATTCTATATCCAGTCATTTGTTTTCCTCCATTTCTTTTGTTTGTGATCTCTTCCTTTGTCTCCACATTTTCACGATGCCAGGAGAACTCCTGTGCTGGATTCAGCCTTATAATACAAGACTTGCAAAACTGTAAAAGCCTCTCTATTGAGTTTGGGATGGGTGGAGTCTCAAGTCTTAATGGACTGCCTTACCTTCCAGTTGGCCCTGCCCTCCATGGCCCCTGGGTCTCACGTGACCCTGGGTAATCACTGAAGCGGTCCCCTGTGCGCGTACACAGTGCCTCTAGACTGCTGCCTTTCCAGCTCCCCTGCACTCCGGGACCATATGAGTCTGGGTCCCCAGGGTTTCACCCGAAACGGGTTTAGTGGAGTTAGAAGTGGTGCAGTTGGGAGGCTCTGTCTCCTACCCACTCATGAAAGCCAGCAGCACAATCAGCAGTTGGTCTTCTGCACGCAGTGCTGTGTGCACTACCAGACTTCTGCTCTTTTGCGACTCCCCTAAATTTCCATTCACTTCTCCCTTTTCACAGTCCAAATTCCCCCTGTATAAGTCTCACCTGGACCCGGGGTTCAGTGTCATAGGATAAAGGGTTCAATGCAGTTGGGAGTCTCCATCTCCCGTCATAGAAAGCCAGCCAGGTACTCTGGCACCCCCTTTCTTCACGCACGCATCTGTGTACCTCAGCTTTTTGCAGCTCCTCTGGGTCTTCGTGAACCCCTCTCTTTCCTTCTAGTTATAGAATTTTCACTCAGCCAGCTTCCTGTGGTTCTGGATGCTGTCCGTTCTGTCTTTTAGTTGTAGTATTGAAATTGTTGTGTGTGAGGCAGCAGGGTAGGTGTTTACCTATGCTGCCATCTTGGATTCTCCCTTCTTAAGCTTTTATATATATATATATGAATTTTTGGATAGTTTATTCTATGTCTGTGAAATATACTATTGGTATTTTAATGGAGATTGCATTGAATCTATAGATTGCTTTGGTTAGCATGGAGATTTTAATGATGTTAATTCTACAAATATATGAAGATGGTATATTCTTCCATTTGTTTATGTCTTTCTCTATCTCTTTTTTTCAATACCCTGTACTTTACTGAGTACAGGTTTTCTACATCTTTAGTTAAATTTATTCCTAGGTATCTTCATTTTTTTTTTTTTTTTAGTGCAATGGTAAATGGGATTTTTTTTTTTTTAGTTTATCTTTCTGTGAGTCCATTATTGCTGTATAAAAAAGCCATAGATTTCTGGGTGTTAATTTTGTATTTGGCTTCGTTGCCAAATTCATTTATTAAGTTTAGTAGTTTTTTGATGGAGTCGTTAGGGTTTTCTATGTACAGTATCATGTCATCTGTGAATAATGACAGTTTTACTTCCTTCTTTCCAATTTATATGCCTTATATTTCTTCTTCTTATCTGATTGCTATGGCTAGCATTTCCAGTACTATGTCAAACAGGAGTGTGAAAATGGGCATCTATGTCTTCTTCCTGTTTTTAGGGGAAATGGTTTTCATTTGTGCTCTTTGAATATGATGTTGGCAATACGTTTGTCATATAATGCTGGAGGCTAAGACCAACAGGTCATAATTATGCAAGAGTCCTTCAAAAGGTTAATGGACCGTGGGCTTTTAGCAAGGGCTAAAAGCTATGCACCAATTGTTCTTTCAAGACAATGAATGGCTCTCAGCAATCCCCTAACCCTGTGGTCGGCAAACTGCGGCTTGTGAGCCACATGAGGCTCTTTGGCCCCTTAAGTGTGGCTCTTCCACAAAATACCATGGCCTGGGTGAGTCTATTTTGAAGAAGTGACACTAGACGAAGTTTAAGTTTAAAAAATTGGGCTCTCAAAAGAAATTTCAATTGTTGTACTGTTGATATTTGGCTGTGTTGACTAATGAGTTTGCCGACCATTACTCTAACCTGGTAATCATTTACTGTTTACCAAACCTTACCTTTAATATGTGTGTTTGCTTTGTAAAGGACATATAAATATTCTAATAAATAAAAGTGGAGGCTACAGAAAAGTCAGAGAGCCACTCCTCTAAAGAGGAGGTTTTGCCTGGTTCCCCATGCCTCCCAAATTTATATTTCTTGTCTAGTGTATCCATTTATGTCAAGCCCCTTCTCCAGATCTTTGAACTCTTGCTGTGAAAGGCCTTTATTATGCTGAGGTATGATTCCTCTATTCCCACTTTGCTAAGAGTTTCTCAGGAAAGGGTATTGGATTTTGCCAAGTGCTTTTTCTGCATCTACTGATATGACTTTGTGATTTTTGTCTCTCAAGTTGTTTATGTGATATTCTAGAGGCTTGGTGCACAAAAATTTGTGCAGTTGGCAGGTCTCTCAGCCCAGTATGCCCTCACAATCTGAGACCCCTTGGGTAGGGTCCAGTTCCATTGCAGCACAGCTCTGGTTCCCCTTGGCTGTGGGCCAGGAGAGGAGGGACCAAGAGGCCAGTCCAATCACAGCATGACTCTGGTTCCCTGGAGCCTGTGAGTTGGGGGAGCTACCAAGATTCTCAGATCACAGCATGGCTCTGGTTCCCCAGACACTGTGGACTAGGGGATGTTTTCAGAGGCCAGTCCAATGGCAGTAAGACTCTGTTCCCACAGCTCCCTCCTGCTGCTGCACCATGGGTGGCCAGAGCCCACAGCTCCCTCTTGCTGCAGAACCATGGGCAGCCAGGGCCCAGGACTGACTCCTGCCATGCCACCAGAATCCATGACTGACTTCCATTGTACTAACTGGGAACCGCTGCTGGTATCCAGAACTGATTTCCACCACACTGGTCAGGACCCTGGCCTGGTGTTGGGTCATCCATCAGGACATTTTGTGTGTGACAGAGCCTGGCTCTTTATATATTAGGAAAATGTTTATTAATTTACTGACATTGTAACAGCCTTGAATTTCCAGAATAAATCCCACTTGGTCATGGTATATGATCTTTCTGATCTGCTAAATCTGATTTGTGAGAATTTTGTTGAGAATTTTAGCTAAAATTCATCAGGGGTATTGATCTATAATTCTCTTCCTTTGTAGTGTCTTTATCTATTTGGGGGATTAGAGTAATACTGGCTTCATAAAGAGTTTGGAACTGTTCCTTCCTCTTGAATTTTTTGGAATAATCTGAGAAGAATAGGGTTTAGTTGTTCGAATGTTTGATAAAACTACCCTGTGAAGCTGTCTGTTCAGGGCTTTTGTTTGCTGGACGTTTTTTATTACTGTTTCAATTTCATCAGTAGTTATTAGCCTATGCATGTTTTTTTTATTCTTCCTGATTGAAATTTGGAAGTTTGTACTTTTGTAGGAATATGTCCATTTTGTTTAGATTGTCCAGTTTGTTGGAATAGAGTTTCTCATAGTGGTTTTTTTTTTTTTTAACAATCCTTTGTTTGTATGTGGGTTCAGTTGTTTACTTCACCTCCTTCATTTCTAATGTGTTTATTTTGGTCCTCTCTCTTTGTTTCTTGATGAGCCTGGCTAGAGGCTCATCAATCTTGTTTATCATTTCAAAGAACCAGCTCTTGGTTTTATTTATTTTTTTGTATATTTTGGGGGGTCTCTGTCATTTATTTCCACTGTGATCTTAATTATTTCCTTCCTTCTGCTTACTCTAGGTTTTTCTTGTTACTCACTTTGTAATTCTTTAAGTTGTAAGGCTAGATAATTTATTACCATTTTGTCTGTTTTTTTTTGTTTGTTTGTTTGTTTTTGTTTTTGTTTTAGGTAGGCCTGTAATACTATGAACTTCCCTCGCAGGACTGCTTTCATTGTGTCCCAGAGATTTTGGATTGTTGTGTTTTCATTGTCATTTGTTGCCAGGGTGCTTTTTCTTTCTTCTTTGATCTCTTTGGTAACCCAATTATTGTGTAATAGCATGCTCTTTAGCCTCCAAGTATTTGACTTTTTCATTTTTTTTTATTGTAGTTGATTTCTAATTTTATGCCATTGCAGTCTGAGAAGATGTTTGATATGATTTCTATCTTCTTGAACTCGGAGAGACTTTGCCTGTGACCTGATATATGGTCTATTTTTCATAATGTCCCATGTGCACTTGAGAAGAATGTATATTCCGTAGCTTCAAGGTGAAATGTTCTGAAGATGTCAGTTAGTTCCATCTTATCCAGTGAGCCATTTAGGATTGTTGTTTCTTTGCTGATTTTTTGTTTAGATCAGTGGTTCTCAACTTTTCTAATGCCATGACCATTTAATACAGTTCCTCATGTTGTGGTGAATTGTAATGTAAATATCTGTATTTTCTGATAGTCTTAGGTGACCATGCTAGTGGTTCTCAACCTGTGGGTCATTGCTGTAGAGCCTAAGACCATCAGAAAACAGGTCACGACCCACAGGTTGAGAACTGCTGGTTTAGAGGATTTATCTAGTGGTGTCAATGGGCATTAAAGTCCTTTACTATGATTGTGTTGCTGTCTATCTCTCCATTGATATCTTCCAGAAGATTTTTATTTATTTATTTGGGTGCTTCTACATTGAGGGCATATATGTTTACCAGAGTTATATCCTCTTATTGAATTGCTCCCTGTAGTACTATAAAGTGGCCCTTCTTATCTCAAGGTGTTATGTCCTTCACGTTGAGATCTAGTTCTCTAATATAAGGATTGCTACCCCAGCTTTTGTCTTATTTCCATTTGCCTAAAAAAATACTTTTCTACCCTTCACTATCAGTTTGTGTGAGTTCTTTGTTCTGAGGTAGGTCTCTTGTAGACAGCAAATATATGGGTCATGTTTTCTTATTCATTCAGCTACCGTATGTCTTTTGATTGGAGTATTTTATCTATTTACATTTAAGTTTATTATTGATAGATACTTATTTGTCAACATTTTTATTCTTTATGTCTGTGTGCCTTCTTCTCTTTATATTTCTTCTTTTTATTGCAGTCCCTTTAGCATTTCTTGATATGTCTTGGTGTCAGTCTTTTTTAGTTCATTATGTTTAGTACTCTTTGTGCTTCTTGAATTTGTGTGGCTTTTTTCTTCCCAACATCAGGAAAATTTTCTGTCATTATTTCTTTAAACAGGTTTTCTATTCCTTATATCACTTCCTCTCTTTATGGTACTCTATTATGTGGATGTTTTATTTCATGATGCCCAAAGCTCTCTTAGACACTCCTTCTGCATTTTCAGTTTTCTTTCTAGTTGCTGCTGTGCTTGGGTGATTTTTGATCCTGTTTTCTAACTCATTGATGATGTCCTCAGATTCTTCTATTCCACTGTTGAAACTTTCCATTGTGTTCTTTATTCCAGTTATGTTATTTTTCATTTCCTGTTAATTCTGCTTCGTTTCCTCTTTATTCTTACACATGTTATTGAATTTGTCTTCTGTCCTTTTCAGTGTTCTTATAACCATTCCTCTGAATTCTTTCTCTGACAAATTGCTTGCCTCCATTTCATTTATTTCCTTATCTGGCGATTCCTCCTTTTCCTTCAGATGGGAGTTGTTTCTTTGTCTCCCCATTTTTACTGTTCCTTTGTGATTATGTCTATGTAATAGATCAAACTTCTATGCCACCCATATTTTTTTTATTTTGTCTTACTAGTATATATGTAGTTGATGTTTTGTGGGACCCAATGGTACAATCTCTCTAGTCTTCTGGGCTGGGTAATTTAGGGATGCCCCCTACTTGGAATATTTAGTGTCTCTTTGTATAGTTGGGTCTTGAGTATTATTGGCCTGTTTGTGGATGGAGTCTCCTCTCAGGGTGTCTAATTATGTGGCTTGCTTTTTACCATGTTGACTGAACAGCACAAATTACAACTAGACAAGACATGAAACAAAGGGAACAAAACACAAATGTACTCACAACACCAATAACCCTAATTGAAGTGACCACCAGAAAATAGAGAATTAGGAGAGAGAAAAGAGCGCAAAAATGACATACAGGAAAAAAAAGTAAGAGAGAAAAGAAAAAAAAAAGAAAAAAAATATATATGGAGAAAACACCACACAGCAAACAGAAAAACAAAAAAATGAAATCAACAAATACCCAGAAAAAAAGGGGGGAGAGGGGTGGTGGTAAGGCAGAATCTATAGAGGCACAGCTTATACACAGATAGTAAGATTAAGAAATTGAATGAATAGAGGGAGGTTCTTGGTTCAGTATAGAAGAGTAGAAAGTGAATGAGTAGATAAGAAGAAAAGAAAAAAATAAATTTTTAAAATAATAAGATAAAATAAAATAACAATAAAAATAATAAAATGAAGAAAATGTAATAAAAAAATAAAAAACAAAGAAAAGAAAGAGAAAAAATTAAATAAAAGATAAAAAGAGAAATACTAAAATAAAAAAAGTTAAGTGTCATTTGTTTCAGTCAAGTTTTAATGCCCCATAGGTGCTGATTTAAGATTCCAGTCTCCTGTTCTGTCTTCCACTTCTCTGTTTCCTGATAGGTAGTCAGCACTGTGTTGAAATTCCAAATAATCAACCACTTCTCTGTTTATGTCTATCTCCACAGCCTTAACTGAAAGCAGGTAGGACCAATCTACCCACTTAGCTTGTCTGCCTATTGTCAATCTTAATCTCTCAAATGGCTATTTCTGACAAGGCTACAGGTAGGGAGGGTGCTATATTTCTTCCTGAAAGTGAAAGGCCTCTCTTCAACCCAGTCCCTGATGGCTCTTCAGATTTTTTGTATCCCTTGTTCCACTCAGGGTAATAGTCTAGGAGTGGTTGTTTCAGCTGTCTTGAGGCTGCTGAAAGGGGCTGGCTCTTCAGAAGAAAAATGTCTGCTTAGTTTTGGAGGGTCCCCAATGATTCAGTGCCAGACTCCTGGTCACTTCTCTCCAACTTGCTATCCTTCACAATCTCTTCCCAGACTCCACAAGTCCGCACCTCCACCTGCACTTCAGCCAAAGGTGAGTGTTTATAATTGAAAGGTCCTATGAACTGGGTTTAGCAAATAAAATAAAATAGTAAACAGAGGTAAAACAACTGCACCACTGTGAGTTTCTCTCCTCCTAGCACTGTGAGGCTCAGGTAGTTCTTCAGGCTGCTCCTCTGAGCATAGTCTCTCTTGGCTGTGGACTTAGATCAAGAATCCCCTGCTGCCTGCAGCTCTGTAGACTTTCTTTCCAAAGTCAGATATTAGATCAAGAATCCCCTACTGCCTGCAGCTCTGTAGACTTTCTTTCCAAAGTCAGATATTATGCCTGTCCCTAAGGGACATGGACTTAGTGCTGTGCAGCCTCCTTCTGACCCTTTCAGCTTGGTGGTCTCTCAACTCTCTATAGCCCCAGATCCCTGATTCTACCATTCTCCAGGTGTCTTCTTCCCTTCCCAGCTGCAAATTGTCTCATCAGCTGTGTCTCCTTCACCAATTCAATTCAGGTGGATGTTATTTGATTTAGATGCTCCTTCTATCTCCTCTGGGTTAAGGTTCACAATACATATGCCTATTTGGCTGCCATTTTTTCTCCCCTGTTGATTCACTTATAAGCTTATTTTCATGTGTGTACTGGGCTCTGTATAGCTTCCTCTGTAAAATGTTTTTTTTTTATATTTTTTCTATCTTAAAATTAGGGTTTTGTCTTGCGTTTTTGAACCGTAGGAACTCTTTTTATATTTGGATTACTATTCCTTTGTCAGGTACATGTCTGCAAAATTCCTAGGAGCTTCAGACTTGCTCCAGAGTGGAATTAATCTCAAGAGTATCTTTGAGGATAGTTAGTATAAAATATCCCAGCTCCACCACCACATTCTCTCTTGGGTTTGGGCTTCTTTTTTTATTAAATTTATTGGGATGATGTTGCTTAATAATATTGTATAGGTTTCAAGTGTAGGATTCACATCATCTGTATATTGTATTGTGTGTTGATCCCCCCAGTTAAGTCTCTTTCCATCAGCCTTTATTCTCCTTTTACCATCTTTTATGTCCCTCACCCTCTTTTCCCTTTGGTAATCAACATATGGTTGTCTGTGTCTATGAGTTTTTTTTTTCTCTTTGCTTAATCCCTTCACCTTTTTTTGCTCAGTCCCTCAAGCTCCCTTCTATCTGATGGCTACCAGTCTATTTTCTGTATCTATGAGTCTATTTTTATTTTGTTTGCTAGTTTATTTTGTTTATTAGATCCCATATATGAGTGAAAATAATATGGTACTTTATATTTTCTGGTTTATTTCACTTAATATAATACTCTCCAAGTCTGCCCATGCTGTCAAATATTATGCCAAATATCATATATATATTTTTTACAGCTAGATATATTCCATTGTGTATTTCAATCACAATTCCTATTAAGATACCAATGGCATATTTCATAGAACTAGAACAAATACTCCAAAAATTTATATGGAATCACAAAAGATCCTGAATAGCCACAAAAATTTTGGGAAAGAAAAAATTGAAGGAATCATGCTACCTGATATCAAACTGTAGAAAATTTAAGTGTATTGGACAAAAAGCTGTTTTTAACATATTAATTAAAATTTCTATTGATAGTTCATCTCATGGTATAATTGTTTAATATGTAATGAATAGAAAACAGGCATATTTGTGTGCAAAAGGTTAAAATTTAAAGTTATCAAGATTGCATTAAAAAAATTTTACCAAATTCTCCATCAATCAAAAAAAGGGGGGGCAGAGTAGGATAATAGCATGTAAGGAAAAAAATATCTGGTAATTAAATTACATTTAGAAAATTTTAACTTTAGAAAATTAATTTTAATTTGTAATGCTAACAGCAAGACAACCATGAAAAACACACATGGTGTCAAAATAAGCCAAAGGAAAAGCACATAGGCAAAATTAAAAGTACCCCAAGTCAATTTTATAGAAAAGATTCCTGTATTAACTCTTGGTCGAGAATATGTTTATATACTTTCAGGAATCAACTCCAAGACCAAGTGGACGCCTGCAACAGAGAGGAACTGATAGGTCTGCGCCAAACACAAAGGCAAGAGGAGAAACAGTCCAGAGATGGAAGATGCTGACGACGCCTTGCCATGTAAGCAGTTAGCAGCTGAGCATCGCTACAGGATGCCCAGAACCAAACCATCATTGCCACCATCTGTCCAGTATCCAGATACCATTGATGACATGCACACATAAGGAATTGTCTGACATTGAAACTGGGACTCAAAACTATTGGACATTGAAATTGGGACGCAATCATTTTTCTTTTGCTCTGATGGGTTTATTTCTAGCCTACAGGGGTAAGATGTTTTTAAATACAAGAAACAGGGGGTGGAGGGGAGGAAGCAGATGCAGAGGCAAAGAAGCAATGAATGGACTGTCGTGCTACAGTGGGAAGTCAGGGAAAGTTGGGGAGGAGGGGCCTATAGGAGATCAACGGAAGGACTTGTATGCATGTGTGTGTAGGCATAGCCAGTGGAGACAGGGCAATGGGGGAAAGCGAGGGGGGGCGGGGAATGGGTGAGGGCATGTACTGGGGGGTGGGGAGGGCAATAGGGGGAAAAATAATAAATAAATAAATAAAATAAAAATAAATAAATAAATAAAATAAAAAGATCATAGTAATCACACGAGCATAAAAACAGACTTATAGACCAATGAAACAAATAGAGAACCCAGAAATAAATTCATATATTTATAGTCAATTAATATTTGAAAAAGGAGATAAAAACATACATTAGGGTAAAGATAATCTATACAATAAATTGTGTTAGGAAAATTGGACAAATATGTGCAAAAATGAAATAATATCAGCAATTTATACCATACACAAGAATAAACTCAAACTGGGGTTAATAAGCTTAAATGTTAGACTCAAAACCATAAAAATCCTAGAAGAAACTTAGACAGTTAAAGTTCAGACATTTCTGTATAACCTCAGTCAAAGAAATTAAAAGAAAAATAAACAAATAAAACTAAAAAGCTTTTGCTCAGCAAAGGAAGCTATCATCAACAAATTAGAAAGACAATCTACTGAAAAAGATAACATATTTATCAATAATGCACCTGATAAAGGATTAAAATCCAAAATTTATAAAGAACTTATACAATTCAGCATCAAAAGAACAAACAATTCAACTAAAAATGGACAAAAGACATGAATAGAGACTTCTCTAATGAGGACATACAGATGGCTAACAGACATATGAAAAGATAATCAACATCACCAATCATCAGAGAAATGAAAATTAAAACCCCAATGAAATATTACCTCACACCTGTCAGAATAGCTACCACCAATAATTCAACAAACAACCTGATGATATCAAGGATGTGGAGAAAAGGGAACTTTGTGTACTATTGGTGAAAATGAAGATTGGTGCAGCCACTGTAGAAAACAGTATGGAGTAACCTCAAAAATTAAACATGGGCTAGGCTTCTCGGTGAAAGTAAAGCAAAAGAGGGCTCACCTGGGAATGTTTGTCAGGATTCTGCAGTTGTCTGGCTGTTGCTAGAGTGTACCAGCATTCCAGTGTAAAAGCAAAGGAGGCACTTACAAAGATCTGAATTTAGGAGAAAATACAGTTGTTACTGTTTTGACTCCCTTGCTCCAAAAGTTGTTTCACAGACTTAGGTCTCATACTAGCTTGCCATCCTCCATGTTGTTTCTTTTATAGAAGATGCCACATCATACCATCTTGTCATCATAACCCCTTATTTATCCTTGCTTGACCTTGGACCATTCTTTTTCCTCAGAATAACACTATCAGATTAGAAATGCAAAAGACAATTTTTGAAAGAAGATTTAAAAGAAAGTACAAACACTTAAAAGCAAATGTTCTCTGTGTGAGAAAGCTCCTTCCCTAAAATGACCTCCAAATTTCTTCTCTGGGCTTGTCCAATCTCTCTCCTGTTCTTCGGAAAAACTGCTCAAGTTCAAGCCAAGGGATATTCTCTGGCTCCTGGCTCATTCTTTCTTCCTATTGGCATTGGGCCCTTATACAATGAATTTAAGTTCCCACACTTCTGCTTCCAGTATCAGCTCTGAGACTTCTTAGCATGAGTTCTGGTATTTGTAATTTGGCCATAAAAAAAGAAGCTGCATATAAATGTGCCTTCAGAAACCCAACTTTCTGATTATCCTTTCTCACTCAAACATTGATATACTGGTTTTCTCCTCCTGCCTAAGGTTTGCAATTGCTCAGACAATTATGAAAACATTTATTAAAGAGCTCAGTATATTTCACAGTGTCTAGATTCAAGTTGCTATTTTCTAAATGGCTACTACTCAAGGAGGAGCTGTGATGGTTTGGATACTATTGCCCCACACAATTCCTGTTCTATTAAGGGGCGAATCACATGTTTATTTGTCCAAGCACATTCCCTGAAATGTGTTTATATTATTAGTCCCATCTGAGAAAAAAAGAAAACTACCAGTTTAAGTGACAGGACCTCATAAAATGCCTCCTATTTTCACAGTACTCCACATATTCACTGGCATTATCCCATCAGGTTTTCACAGAGGTCCCACTTCTTAGCCGAGTTATTTGTTATCACCTTCATCAGAGCAGACAAAGAAACAAGGATGTTTTGGGACTAAGCCATACATCCAAGGTTCCATGGAAGGTCGGCTGTGGCACAGAAACCAGAGTGCTGGCCTCTTCCTTCTTGGCTTATTACTTTTATTCCAAACTGTTACTCTCTCCATCCCCACATGCTCTTAAATTATAGTAAGTCAGTGGGATGGCAAATGGGACCTGAATTTGGACAGAAGACAAAGAGGTGCTGACATCAGCAGACTGAAAGCAAGCCAAATGAAGGACATGTCCTAATCTCTCAGAAGGGGCTGAGGATAATACTGATGGTCCTTCCTGACTGAAAGCATGCCACTTGCTGCTGAGGCACAGTCCCCAAGCCCAGGGCTTCTCCCCTATATCAGGGGCTAGTGCCTCTAGCTCAGGCCCTCCATTTACTACTAGCCTAGAAACTTCTGCAGAAAGGTCTCTTGTATCCTTCCTCTGCTCCCCCTCTCCTTCCTGCCTATTGACTACATCTAGAGAAGTTCATCATGAAAACTACTGGAATGCAAGATGTCTTCAGACACATTGTTGCTTAGAGAAAGGAATGTCTCTCATGTTGCTTGTGTGCTGACCTAAGTTTCTAGCTAGGAGCTGAGGCCCTTTGTTCAAGAGAAGAGAAGACAGCTGGATTTTTTTTTTCAATGCATTTTTAAGCATTTAGAGAAAATTTTCTCTAGAGGGGAAAGGACAATTATTAGTAGGAATAAGGAGGTGCTACAGGAGCAAGTCCAAACTTATCCTTAGTATTTTCTTTCCTTGTGCCAGTGAAAAGAAAATGCCAAAGGTGACTTCAAGGTTAGTGACCAACAGCTCCTTCCTCCTCAACTTTGAATAGGATATTTTTACAATTTCACTTGTTTTTGGATTATAAGCAAAAAGGAAAATTGACATTTGAGCCTGACATAAAAGAAATAACATTTTGGGAGAGGTCCAATTGATAGTTTCAGGATTAATGTACAAATAGCAAAGGGACCCTAACAATAGCAATATTTATAGGAATAATTATTATTAAAGCAGCCACTATGTGTTAGGTACTCTACAATATCAAGTATTTATGCCTATTTAATGGGTTGTTGAAAAAATTTTAATTGCTTTTAGTATTATGCTTAAAATGCTTATTCCTTTAGCATTACAATATCAGGAGACTGCTGTCCTGGCTGAGGCTCATTGCATCTCAGTGGAGTAATCATATATTTCAAATACAAAGGATTCAACTCAGCTACATCCTTTCATCCAAGAGTGACAAAACACTGGTGAGCCAAATTTATAAAAGCTTGTTTTTTTTACCAGTATACTGACTGCTCAGTTTTAGCAGGGTAACTTTGCCTTTCTGGGCATGTTTATATCAATTCCTTAAGAAGATTAAACTTAACACTCAGAGTCTGTAGGATTGGAACAAATAGAAATGGAAGATGGGGAGAACAGTTTAAAAGTAATAACAGAATAAAAGTAATTAGCATTAATGAAACTAGAAAGAGGTATTTGTATTAGACAGACCCAATAGATCAATCACCCACTTAATTTGGCCAATGTCTTCCTTTAGGGAAACAAACAAACAAAAAAAAAAGAGGAATCAAAGATTTTTGAGGTTTCTAGCCTACTGATGAAAAGACAGGTGATTTCATTTTAGGGCAGTAACTAACTAGATCATAAGCTGCATTTAAATTTGAACATGGGAACTTTAAAATTGTAGGATTACTTTAGAATATATATACAGTGGTACCTCGAGATACAAGAGCCCTAACCTAACATACGAGATTTTTGAGATACGAGCCAATGAGGGAGCAATTTTTGCTTTGAAATACGAGCAACATTTGAGATAGGAGTAATGGGGTGGATCAGCCGGCTGCACATGACTCACCAGTTTACCGCGACTCGAGCGTCTTATAGTTTCCCATGCCTTAAGGTTACGGAACGAATTAAACTCATATCTCGAAGTACCACTGTGTGTGTGTGTGTGTGTGTGTGTATTGGAGGCCCAGTGCATGAATTCATGCATGGGTGGGGTCCAGTCAGCCTGGCCAGGGGGAGAGGATATGGCAGTTGGCCGTCCTGCCTGCTCGTCAAACTCCTGGCCAAGGAGACAATTTGCATATTAGCCTTTTATTGTATAGGCTATACACTGAGGGGGCAGATTATTATGGGTTCAGAGATCATGATAATCTGGCCCTAACTGATTTGGCTCAGTGGATAGAGCATCAACCTATGGATTGAAGGGCCCCAAGTTCAATTTTGGTCAAGGGCATATACCTTGGTTGTGGACACATCCCAACTAGGAGGTGTGCAGGAGGCAGCTGTTTGATGTTTCTCTTTCATTGATGTTTCTAATTCTCTATCCTTCTCCTTTCCTCTCTATAAAACATCAATAAAATATATTTAAAAAATAATAATCTGGCCACCCAGTGTGTGTGTGTATGTGTGTATAATTTTTTTCAGGGAGCACTACAAATATGTAGATCACCTAGATTTAAAATATATTGGGGACTATTAATTATTTGTATCTCCCTATAACACAGCCCTCTCCTACCATCAACCTTCAATGTCAAACCCATTTTCAACTCCATAGGTTCCACTGTGAATTCATATCATGGAAATTGAACAAGCTTTGGTTAATTGATATGGGAAAAAAATATTTAGTGTAGTCTCTCCTTAGCACTAATTTCCCTAAATGACCTGTCATTTAGGAATGTTATCCTTTTGGGGGTGAGAATTCCTACTCAGATTATATACTGAGTGTAGTCATAGGGGCCACCTATAGGCTTCACACTACCCTTTTGTGAAAACATAGGAGAGGAGGATGCAGCCAGCTGAAATATCTGGCAGGTATTCCAGTGGCTGTAACCTTATACACAGCTGGGAGAAGAACAAGAATTTATATATTGTGAGAAGGGGAGATGACTCCTTTCCCACACTGGAGCTTCCAAGTACCCTGACATGTCCAAAACCCAGGCATTTTGCCATAGATTGCATGAGTCAGGTTCCCTTAGATTCTAAGACTACAAGTCCAAAAGCCTTTTTTTGACCATTTTTTTTTTTTCTATTTCACTTGAGATTACTAAGAGCAAAATCTCACCCTAGTGGAAAACAATAAGAATTGCATTAGCACTTCCAGCTAGAGGGGAACTCAGAAGGAAATCTTTCTCATTATAATTTTTAAGAACCATCACTTATCAGAAGTGTTCCCAGGACCTCCAGACCTATTGCAAAAAGATTATTGTAATCCTATATAATAAAGAGGTAATCTGCAAGTTAATCGTCACTGCAACACACAAGATGGCTTCCTCCATATGGTCAAAGATGGCTGCTCCCATGTGGACATAATATGGCCACAACAAGATGGCCAGCAGGGGAGGGCAGTTGTGGGCAATCAGACATGAAGGGGAAGGCAGTTGGGAGGGACAAGGCCTGCAAGGGAGGGCATTTAGGGATGATTGGGCCAAAAGGGGAGGGCATTTAGGGGCAATCAGGCTGGCAAGGGAGCAGTTAGGGGTGATCAGGCTGGCAGGCAGAAGCAGTTAGGTGCAATCAGGCAGGCAGGTAGATGAGTGGTTGGAAGCCAGCAGTCCTGGATTGTGAGAGGGATGTCTAACTATCTGGGTGAGATCAGGCCTAAACAGGCAGTCAGACATCCATTGAGGGGTCCCAGATTGGAGAAGTTTCAGGCTGGGCTGAGAGACACCAATCCCTCTCCCCATGTACGAATTTCATGCACCAGGCCTCTAGTAATTAATAATAGTTGATAATTATGTATCTAATATTAGCAATAATTCACACTTACTATGTGCCAGGCACTGTGTCAAATATTTTACATTTATTGTTAAATTTAACCTTCACAGCTCTTTTTTACAATTATTTTCATTAGGTATGTTTTATCTCTATTTTGTTTACTATTTTGTAATTAGAATGAAAAACTATAGTTAATCCAGGCTAGATTCAGTCATGAACTTGGCTATCTATGTTATCTAAAAATAGGCCTATCTGATTTTCACTTTTTCTAGCCTTAAACATGCCTATCAGTTATGTCTTGGGTTCTTTAACTCTTAGCAGTGTCTTCCACAACTTCATACAAAATGACACACCATCCTGCACCTTAAAGCCTACAAGATTCTGAGAGTCCATTTTGTCCATGCAAAAATATAAAATTAATTTATTTCTATTAATCTCATTGAGTATACACTAGAAGTAATAATACTACTTCCTTATTCTAAAGTTACCCAAGGGCTAGTGATTACTCTAGATTGTTTTGAAAATTTTAAAAGTCTTGTGTACTTCTTTCCTCAACTGGACAACACTATGAGTTTATGGGAAATGTATATTACACTCAATCTCTATTTAAAGAATCAATAAAAAAAAATCTAACCACTCAACAAAGATAAAATGATGCCTTAAAAGGAACGATACTGCAATGAAAATTCTCAAAATCTAGATTCAGAACCTCTTCCAATTTTTAAAATAGTCTATTAAGTAACATAAGAAAACATAATTTAAGATTTCTCACCACAAGTTTGCTTAGAACAGATCTGTAAAGCTCATTGGCAATTCTCAATTGTGAGTTTAATGTGACTTTTATCTACAAACATTTTCCCCATAGGCAGCTTGGTCTTGGTTTATGGAACACAAGTACGTAACCTGTGCAAAATGATGGCAACTTCCCGTCTTCAAAGTTGATACCATTGTGGAAATTCTCAAGATTAAAGGCAAAGAGGAAATCTACACAAGGACAAGCTAAGTGTCTTCCCTTGCAAGTCAACACAAAAGAAGGTGTTGTTTTTGCCCAAATGATTCTCCTTTGGCTTATTTTGACACCATGTGTGTTTTTCATGGGTGTCTTGCTGTTAGCATTACAAATGAAAACTGGTTTTCTAAAGTAAAAATTTTCTAGATGTAATTTACTTACTGGATAAAGGATCCCAAGTCAATTTTATAGAAAAGATTCTTTATTAACTTTTGGTCGAGAATTTATTTATATATTTTCAGAAAACAACTCCAAGACCATGTGGACTACTGCAACAGAGAGGAATTGACAGGTCTGCTCCAACTACAAAGATAAAAGGAGAAGCAGTCCAGAGATGGAAGACGCTGACGATGCCTTGCCAAGAGAGCAGTCAGCAGCTGTGTGTTGCTACAGGTTGCCTAGAACCAAACCAGAGAGGGTCCGACCTTCATTGCTACCATTTGTCTACCATCCAGATACCATTGCTGACGTGTACACATAAGGAACTGTTTGACATTTTAACTGAGACTCAGATCTGATCTGATGAATATTGAAATTGGGACTCAAACATTTTTTTTTTCTTACAGTTTTATTTCTAATCCACAAAGGCAATATTTTTTAAAGAAAAGAATTGGGGGGAAAATAGATACAGAGGCAAAAGAACATTGAACAAATTGTCAAATTACAGCGGGAAGGCAGGGAAGGTTTGGCAGTGGGCTGTAAGAGATCAACCGAAGGACCTGTATTCATGTATATAAGCATAACCAATGGATACAAGACACTGGGGGAGGGGGGGACAGGCAGGGGGTACGTGAGGACATGTACTCATCAGGCCTAAAGGGGAGGGCAGTTGGGAGGGACCAGGCCTACAAGGGAGGGCAGTTAGGGATGACTGGGCCAGCAGGGAAGGGCATTTAGGGACAATCAGCTGTGCTGAGTGAATCAAGAATGGCTCTCATTTTTTGAGCAGTAAATTTGAAAAAATCTAATAGATATTCCTTTTATATCCCAAATTCCTTGTCAATATTGGTCTATTAAACCAAAATGTCCTTTTCAGAATTCAGTCCTTTTTTTACCAGACTGACTGACCTTGGAATAAAGGTAAAGAATGCTATCACTTATTTCATGCTGATTCTGGTGTATTTTAACTGAAGGAATGAGAGTTCTGATTGCAGATTTTATATTCTTTGCTTAGAAAGCCTGATGAAGTACACTAATATGCAAATTGTAAGAGCTAACTTTCTGTCTTACAGCCCTGTGACATGCATAAAGAAGAATGGTCAACTCTCCAGGCCTAACTTTCTAAGACTCATTAACTCACAGAACCTGAGGGTTTGAGAGCAAACACTAACAGTATCCAGCTTTCTGGAAAAACTAAATTCTGTCTTGAAACAAGATACAGTAAAAAAATGTTTAGCTTATTTACATCTGAAATTTGTTTTTTCAAGAATACAAAGTTAAACTACTTTTAAGGGTATTATTCAAATACTTTTCTGATATTTGTGTTTTTCATGTTCACTTTGCCCATTTTTCCTCTGCGGAACAAAGGCACACTTGAAGGCAGACAGATGGGGTGAACATGTGGAAGATGGGGACCACTTTAAATGACAGCTCTGGGGAAGGACAAAAATGGGCTTTCCTCATTATATTTGTGGTATACTACGAAGAAATCAAGCTTCTTTCAGACTAAAACACTAGGATAGTTTTATTGCATTGGGAGAAAAATGTTAACATTAATAGATTATATAAGAAAAGTATATGAGAACAACACATTCAAGGCCAGTACAACACTAGCATATACATTCAAACATGTGATTATATAATTTGCATGAACACACAGGAAAAGAAAATTCCAATGTACATGGCTATCAGGTTCCTTTTGGTTGCTAGCAATTTTGAGAGAGCATTGAAATTTTCAGAATAACCAGAGACATTTTATTAAATTCTATCTCTCCATGACTTGTGTCACTTTTTCTTTGAGATCTCTGCATTTTACTAATTGAAATGCTCATATTTGTTAATTTATTTATTTTAAAGAAACATATCATCAGTGTGCATTTTCTTTTTTGAAAGAATAGTGTCAGAACTTGCTGATATTCCTGTCTATCTCTTCTCTCCATATATCCTTCACTTCCTGTCTCTTTTCTTCATATCTCTTCACTCCCTTTATCTCCCTACTCTTCTGCAAGACTGTTTCCTATTACTGCTAATAGAAACTTTTTCAACATCTGGTCTTTAAAAAGGATCCCTACTTAATTCTAGTGCATTCTATGAAGAATCACCATGCTACAGTCAGAGAAAAATTTCCTGTTCATGCCTGGGTCTTGGAAAGAGTGCAGGAAGAAAAGCACAGTTATTTAATCTTAAAATTCAAGTGCTGTTCAGTAGCACCATACCATCTGAGTTAGCTGCAAATGGTAAATAAACCCAGCCTGTAACTTAATGATCCTTGTATTTGTGTGCTTGTGAATACATTAAGAGCTCTCAAAGAAAAAAAAAATGTGTAACCATAAATAAAAGATAGCAGTGAATCACTGGCATTCAGAAACGGCACAATTCTCATAATGTGTCAGTGTGGGTACTAACATGGGTGCTTTACTCTTTCAGCTTCCTTGGGCAGCATGAAACCTCTCAAGATGCAAGAGCATGGGGAGAGGTTCAAGGATCTTCATTTTTCTGCCCTGCAAAAGTCATCTGCTTTGCTTGGAATTGATTTTAAACCAGATTCATATGGTGCCTGCTATACCACAATAAACAAATAAATTAGCTGCTGTGATATGGAAATGTACATGATTCAGTGTACTTTAAAACAGTTAACTGCAAACTTACTAATTGAAAACCACAGGAAAATCATCAGCATGTCCTTCAGTGGAAAAACAAATCTCTTGTTAGAGTGGATTTGTAAGGCAATAAAGATGTATTTTTTCAAATAAACCTATGCCTCAAACTACTCGATGTGATTTTTTTAACTTTTATCTTTAAGCAGCTCGTGCTTTGTTGGTGGACTACACATTGATTTTGTTTCCCAAAAATGTGTAGTTAAACATCCCAACATGGTTTTTTTTCACTGCTTCATGTAGGTTATATTCATTTTAGTCTATCTTGTTTTTATGCCTCCTGTCTAGAGAACTTTAATTAAAATGGTCTGCTGAAGCTCAAAACCCTTAAAAACAGTACTTGGTATCCTAAGCTGTGTTTCCATCACAGAACTCCCCGGAATCATACACCTTCCCCATCAAACATATATTCTAAGGGTAATGTTTATCTAGAAGCTACTACACTGTGCTGAGGATTAAAACATAACAAACTCTGACCGAAAGATGACGAATACTCAGGCTAATTTCTGAGATTTGGCCAGTCAGAGCTGGCCAACCCACACAATCTGTTATCATTGCTATTTGATCTCAAAGAAGTTAGTGTGAAATGATGATGGCTATTCACTATACCAACGGACAGCTGCCATGGCCTCTTGGAGATTATCTTCTAAAACTGTCACATGTCACCCATGCTGCTATTGGACATAATGAGGGCTTTCGCAGTCTCCTTTGAGGCTAAGGATCTTGAACAGTAATATCATGTAATGATAAAAATATGAAATCTGATTAAGACTTTTAAGATTAATTTTAGTTTTAAGATTTTTGAAATGTCTTTGTTACATCATGTTACCTTAACAAAGCTGTTCCCTTTGCATAACATATGGAAATGTTCCCCTTAATTCTCAGTCTTTTTCCCTGTATTTTACTTTTCTAGTTGATTTGTCAAGAGTTAGAGTGAAGTGGAAAAGCCACCTATTGCTCATAATTCCTTCCTTCCCATGGAATTAAACCAGAGAGGTTGTGAGTGTTCACAGAGGCCCAGGGCTGAGGGCTCAGCACTCTGCTGGGAGAGAGAAGCACATTCCCTCACCTGCAGCACTCCCCTCAGCTGGAACTTCTGCCCTCAACAGCAACATGAGGGGTAGTGTTTGGAGTTAAGAATCAAATAACTTATGAAGAAGGCACTAATGATGCACAGAAATCATAAGCATGGTTCATTAGAGTCTTGCATACACCATGCCACTATAATACACTCAATTCATCAATACACGGCTTTTTAATATTCTACTGATCTTTAAATATGTCTCCAACACTGGCATGCTAAAGCAAGCAAACAAAAACTTCCATATGGGGTTGAGCATCACAAGTGCTCTGTGTGCTTATTCTTGCTTTCCCTCTCTGAAGAAAAGCTTAACAAAAATATCCTATATAATAAAAGGCTAATATGCAAATAGATTGAATGGCAGAACAACCAAATAACTGAACAACCGGTCACTATGTATGTTGACCATCAGGGGGCACACTCAGAACATGGCAGGCGAGAGCCCTGGCAACATGGTGGAACAGGTGAGTAGGGGTGCCAGACCAAGGTGGGTGTTGCGTTGTCATCAGAGTGAGCTCCCATACTCTGGAGTCCCACCCGGTGCTTGCACCTGCTGTTGGCTCTGGCCCTATTCTCACCTGCTGCTGGCTTCCTTACCTCACCCTCCTCCTGAGGGGTGATCATCCTGTTGGTGCTGGCTGCCTCTCACACCCACTACCAGCACTTGCCCTGCTCAAAGCTGGTACTGGAGCCACTGCATCACACCTGCTCCTGATACTGGTCCCAATCACTCTGTGCTGACAGCAGGTTTGAGTGGCGGCTGCAGCCCACTCACTCTTCAAGGCTTCTCCACTTTCCCCTGCTCCTTAGGAGTGATCAGAGCAACAGCTGCTGCTCACATTGTTGATGGTGCTGGGCCTGCTTGCACTCGCTATAGGTGCAGGCACCGATAACTCTGCGCTGTCACCAGGTGCAAGTGTGGCCATTGCTGTCAGCTCATGGGAGCAGCAGTGGCAGGAGTGGGGCTGCTGGCAGACAGGGGGATTAGGTGCTGCAGAGTGAGGGGCCGGAGAGGGTCACGGAGGATGGGGTGAGACCTGCTCCTGTGCCCACTGCAGTCTCACAGCCCACAGTTCCTTCCAAGATGTTGGAATTCGTGCACTGGGCCCCTAATAATCTTAAAGATTCAATCGATTTAGAAAGTTGTAAATCAGAAGCCAGTCAGATGTGTGTGTGTGTTTTTTTTTTTTTTAAATAAAATTTGAGTGGGTATAGGTCCTCTTCCTTTGAATGTGAGCAGGGTTATACTAGTAATTGCTTAAACCAATAGAATAAAATGATGCTTTTGAGATTTCTAAGGTCAGAAAAGGCCATGCAGCATCTCCCTCCTTTTGAACCTCTCTCTCTGAATGCTTCTTTTGGAACCCAGCCCTGGGTTGTGTGAGAAGCTAAAACTATATGGAGAGGCCACATACTCATGCTCATCCCTTCTGGATAAGGAAGCCTACAGATGATTTCAGTCCCCAGTGTTTTGAGTCCCTGGCAGCCATTTACATCTTTCTAGCTGAGGCCCAGATATGGCAGAGCAGAGACAAGCCACCCTGCTGTGCCTTGTCTAAATTCCTAAGCCATCATCAATAAGCACTAATTAAATGATTGTTGTTTTAAGTCACTAGCTATGTTTACAGATAAATTGAACATGAGAAAAAAACAAAAAAAGGAGCAATAAAAAATAGGATGCTTCAATACATTCCAAATTATTTTAAAGGAGTAAAGAGATTCAAACTCCATTATCATGTCCTGGACACTTTGTCACATAGATGAAAACATAGAGAAAAGGTGGCTTCATTTGCTCTGCAGCTCACACAAGATCTAGAAGAATAGAAAAATAGGGTTATGGAATCAGCTTAATAAGTTCATGGCAGGCTGACATGATGAACAAATATCACAAGATAAAATATAAGAGGGGTAAGTGTAAAGTCTTCCATCTGTGTTAAAAATAACTAAACAATGTGATATAGGGAAGACATGACTTAGTACCAGCAAAATATAAAAGATTTGTATATTGATAATAAGCTTCCTATGAGCCAATAGCTCAAGCAGGTTGCATTGAAAAGTAAAGTGGTATGAGGCCACAATAACAGAAAGGGAGTTGCCAGCATAGGAAGTTGGGTGGGACTCCAAATAGTTCTTTTCTGCTGTCTGGAGTTCTGGGAGATTTTTTTCATTCTGGCCAATAAAATGGCCAGCCCACTTAGAATATGTGCCATAGCACAGTGAAGATATTTGTGAAAACATGATTCTTGGGGAAAGCACACAGAATCTTGAATGATTGTTGGGAAAAGAGAAGATACATGGGTTTCATAATATCTATCATCAATTTTATGGAGATAAGTAAAGTGGCAGAGGATGAGAATCCTGTACAGCTTCAAGGATAGAACACTATGAGTGGAAACTCCAGAGAGCTGCATTGTATCAACACAAAAAAGCTTCACATAATTGAAGTCATCCCAAACTAGAACTAAGTGCAGAGTGGTAGTGAAAATCTCAAAGTAAAAGGTATGTGGCAGAGATGGTGTAAAAGGGATTAAAAACTAAATAACTTTGTCATTTAACTACTGAGGTTCTCAGATTCTATTGGTGATACTTATAGCTCAATTTGCTTGAATAAAATGTGATTTATTCACTCATTTGTTCATTTATTCCACAAGTAATTATTAAGTGCCCATGAACTAAGTATTACACCAGGACATATAAGGGATAGAAGAAAGACTAAAGGTTCAATCCTACCCTCAGAATATCATGGACTGCTAACAGCTAGAAGTAGATATTGGAGTTAAAAGTAGAAAAGAAAAAGTTGCAAGAATGAGAATGAAGCTGCTTTTAATCACATGTAGGGTACAGTGCACTGATACTGAAAATTTTCACTGCCAAATTTCACTGATAAGCTGAGGTAGACACTGATTCTCAGTGTAACTATAAACCTCGCATAACTACTTTATTTGCCTTAGCTTCAGGCTCAGTGTTTGGATTCCATTTGATAAACATATGAAACACATATTGATATTTTGTTTTAAAAATTTAGAGTTGCCCAGTTTTCCAATTTTCTGATTTTGATCCCTAGAAAAAGGCACCTTAGCAATTAGAGATAGTAATGAATTGGAAGGTTATTTATTCGGCTAGGGAAAAATGGCCATAAAAGGAAGGCAGCCCCAGTGTATTCAAACCAAACACAAAGGTTATAGTATTTACCAGTACACTAATAATGTGCCATTAATTGTGACAATAACCTTCATGATAATTATATTGGCTTGCCTAGAACTCTCAGGATCATATAAACTTAAGGAACTTATTTAAAGATAGCTTAGTTTCTAACATATTGTCTTTTCTCTTGTTGCTGCAATGAAACCTAATTTCCCTTGTCACAAGTGCAGACTATTGGTGCTTTGAAAGTTGGCCTCAGGGCTCTTCATTGGCCAGCTTTCAGGTGTCTCTCCTCTGGAGGCAGGAGGTGTTATGGAAATGGCACACCTGTGTTGTTCCTTATAGTATAGCAACCACGGTGACCAGCAGTGCAAGTAGGCAGACTTGGCTTTCCAGAGAAGCCAGCCACTGCACACTTCCCACTTATCTCTTTATCAGAAACGAGGATGAAGAGTGACAGAAAGTAATCCAGGATCATCTTGGCTTTGGGCTTGAGAAATTTTAGGGTTATTTAATTCCATTTCTCACCACAACTGAAATAATCTATTAAAAATTGCCAAAATGTGGCCATTTAGATCAGAGGAGAGCACTACTTTGGGAGACTTCTCATTTTTTTATTAATAAGTTCTCTGTATCTATACTAATAATAGAGGAATATGTTAATTAGCCAGGACACTGTCACATAATGACCAAACAGCAGGGACCTGAGTCTGCATGGTGCCTGGAGAGAGCGGAGACCTCTGGCTACTCCCCACACCCAGCAAGGCTTGACAGGAGAACTCAGGCATGGGGCTGGGGGAACTGAGGCTGAGCCACCCTGCCCATCAGGGCTTGATGGGGAACTTGATCCTGTCCCACATCTGCCGCTGAGCTAGGGGACCTGAGGCTACACCCCCTGCCCAGAGGGGCTTGACAGGGGTGGGCCTGGTTTGGGCTGAGTCTCCTTTGATTTTGAAGCACGTGTGGGGGTGAATGGGGACTTAACTCTGGGTCCCGTGACATACCCCAGTCTCTGACAGGAGGGAGATTTTTACATACATCTTACTAATTTTCTTTCATCTTTGACACTAAAATAAAGAGAAAGAAAAAATAGCAATATTAAAATATTTCCTCCAATTAATTATTTTTTTAATGTGCATGAATTTTGTGAACCAGGCCACTAGTATTGAAATAAGATTGAAATCCCTGTAGTAGCTCATGTGTCAGTCATAGCCCTACCCTCCCTAGTCTTTGAAACATATGGGAAGTTACTAATATCCACTCCCCTACCTTCTCCATCCATACTCATCCCTCATCCCTTGGAAATTTTTAAATTTTAAATTAAAAAGTAGTTAAGCTGAAACCAGTTTAGCTCAGTGGATAGAGCGTTGGCCTGCGGTCTGAAAGGTCCCAGGTTCAATTCCGGTCAGGGGCATATCTCCAGTAGGGGGCGTGCAGGAGGTGGCTGATTGATGTCTCTCTCTCTTCGATGTTTCTAACTCTCTATCCCTCTCCCTTCCTCTCTGTTAAAAAAAATCAACAAAGATATATTTTTATAAAAAAGTAATTAATATATAATGTTATATTAGTTTCATGTGTACTACATCATTATTCAGCATTAATATACCTAACAAAGTGATCACCATCCTAAGTCTAGTAACCATCTCTTATCACACAAGTTGCTATGATATTATTGACTATATTCCCTACAGTTCACATTACATCCTTGTGACGTATTTTATAATTGGAAAATGTGTATCTCTTATTTCCTTTCACTGTTTTTTTTCCCTTTCCCTCAACTCCTTCCTCTCTCGAAACCATTCGTTTGTTCTCTATATCTATAAGTTTGTTTCTGTTTGTTCTCTTGTTTTGTTTTTGTTGTTTTTTGTTTTTTTTTAGATTCCATATATATGTAAGTCATGCGGTATTTGTCCTTCTCTGTTTGATCTATTTCAGTTAGCATAATACTCTCCATATCCATTCATGGTATTGCAAATGGCAGATTTTCATTATTTTTTATTGCTGAGTAACATGCATACATCACTTCTTCGTCTATTCATCAATGGACACCTAGGTTACTTCCATACCTGGGCTATTGTAAATAATGCCTCATTGAGCATAGGGATCTATATGTTTTTTTCAATTATTTGTTTTTTCTTTTTTTAGAATCACTGGGCCATATGGTAGTTCTATTTTTAATTTTTGAGAAACATCCATATTGTTTTGAATAGTGGCTACACCAATTTGCAATCCCACCAACAAATCACAAATGCTCTGCACATCCACACAAACACTTTTTCTTATCCCTGTTAACAATTCTTATATGACCTGATTTCCATCTTCTTGTCCTCTCCGTTTCCTATTTGAGCACTTCCAAGTTTGCTGATGCTGCTCTTCTGTGTTTTCCAGAATGTGATGTGTATTGTACCCAAGTTAACCTTTTCAGTGAATTTTGCAAGCTACTACTTCCTGAAATCGGGCACATCCTTCCTGGATTTGACATGTTTATCTTCTTTGTCTTTGCTCCATGGCAACTCCAAGATTCAATCCAGGTCTATACAGAATCAAGACAGATGGACTGGTAAAGACCTTCCTTCCTATAGACATAGCACCATTGATAAAACTGCATAATTCCAACTAACTTTATTAGCAAATGCTTGGTTATTTTCTTCCTAAGGATATTAGCCAATAATTAATTGAACAGTTATTAATTGAGCACCAATTCTGTGCCAAGCATTCTACTATGTTTTGTTAATATCTTTTACTAAGACCAACTTATGTTAAAACTGGTACGTTTAAGAGGAAACGAGCTGGCTTTGATCTGAGTGGAACTATGCTGTTCCTCAGGCATACCACTTCTCAAAGTACTCAGCAGTCTTCATGTGAACCACCTATTTTGGGGATTTCTGAGGGTCTCTATTAATCTTACCAAACTGGGGTTGCAATCACTAACTCCCTTTCTCTGCTGTTTGAAAATCAGAATGTTTGTCTATCTTCAGTCTCCTGGACCTCAATCAGTAAATTTTTACAAGCCCTGGGATATTAGGATGTAATCCATCTAAGTTTAGGTGTCTGGACCCATCTTAGAAGATAGGTGATCTCTTTACTTAACTAGCTTCCTCTCCTCCCCAGTTCTTAAAGGAGAATAGGGAAGCTAAATTGAGCTGGAGGCTCTGTTCTTTCTGACAGCTGTTTACTTTACATCATCTGCTTCAATAATGTGGCCTGGTTGCTTTCTGCCTCTTCTGTTGCCTTTGCTTCAGCTTTTCCTGACATATGATACTCTTTGATAATTTTATTGAGTGTATCCATATTTTGCACATGCTCTTTTATCAGAAAACACTGTAAACACCAGCAAAAATTTATGTGAACACTGACTCCCTCTTTTTTCTTCTCAATGGAAGCATGTCCTGTCAGAATTTGCTTTCCTCTAGATTTTTTTTTCTCCCATGGTGAGCTATGTTCTCATTTATACTGTGTAAGCAAAACTCTAGAACATACTTTTTTTGAAGTTTTTGAAATTCAGTTTTCTAAACCTAATATTTATGCCTAACTGCTGAATATTTAATTCCCTTGCCCCTCTGGACTGCTCAATGATATTTTCACTTAGCTCCAATATCTCTGCCATACCTTTATCCTCAGTAAGATCAGAATAGGTCTTGACTAGATTCTGTCTTCTGAACCTGAAAGTTATCAGCCAGTAAAATCAAGACTTGATCAGCTCCACATTGTAGTAGTAATAGTGTTTAGGTTATTTAATTCTAACAACCTTCTGGAGCTGCAGGTATAATTACTTCCATTTCACAAATGAGGAAACTTAAATTTGCAAGAAAGCTACTTAATGAACTCAGGCAAGTCATTTGATGAAGATCTGTTCACCAAACCTCTGGGATTAACCACATTTCCAGCCTTTCTTAAATTCAAGCCAATGAAATGTGACAAAAAGTAGTATGTCAATTCCAGGGCTCACCCATTAAGAAGTTCCCCTCAGTCATCCTCCATTCACTTTCTTCCTTTTGCTGGTGTGATGCAGATACAGATTGGTCCTAAAAAACAAATGTAGAATACAGCAGAACCACAAAAAAGTCGAAAATTGGGTTACAGAAACTGAGCCTGAAACAGCACCTTCATTATTTAGAAACTCTCTTTTAGGACCTCACATAAATAGGAATGACTTTTTAATGAGACATTGAGTCTTGAGATTTTATCTGCTCCTACCATCAATATTACTTTAATTAAAATATAGATTATTCAGCCACCTATTGGTTTATATTTCATTTAATTCATGCCAGGTTATAAACTTTTTCTGTAAGAAAGATAGAGAAAAAGAAAATTAAGCCATTCAACAAAGAAGATGAATTAACAGGTCTTTTAGGGCCAGAATAAAAAAAGGCAATGCAGAAATTTTTTAAACCATTTTAAGTATTTTAATGTAAAAGGAAGTAGAAAAATATATTAAGAACAAGAAGGTTAAGACAAAAATGTTGCATTTCATTAGAACAGTAGTTCTCAGATTCTTAAATTTAGCATGCATCAGAATCATTTTAATGCTTATTAAAACAGACTCATTATTCTATAGTTTAGGATTGCCTGAAAGTCTGCATTTTCTACAAGTTCCCAGTTAATGCTGATGCTGCTGGATAAGAGACCACACTTTGAGAAACTCTGTATTAAGGAGTGGCGGAAATTGCTGGCATATGACATCAAATGCCAGTGTATTCTGTGTTAGTCTATAGCAGGGGAACCCTGTGATAGAAGAAAGAAAAGCAAAGAAAAAAATAGAAAGTGTTAATATCCACTCCAGGCTCTGACAAGTGAATTATACACACTTGAGAACATGTCCAGAGTAATTCAAGATCATTAGCTATCATTTTAAAGATTTTTTTGAAAGGCAAACCATTTAACCAATAGAACAACTTCATTTCTTTTTCTAAGAGAAAAAAAAAAAAGAATGCCCTTGTACCCTCATGTCCTTGTGCCCTCACCCTGGGGCTGGGGGACCTGAGGCCACATTCCCCACCCAGTGGGGCTTGACGGGGGATCTGAGGCTGCATTCCCCCACCTTATGGGGCTTGACAGTGGTGGGGCCAGCCAGGTCTGGGTGGAGACTTGACTCTGGGTCCCACGGCATGCCCAGGACTCTGACAGAAGGAAGATTTTCATATATATTTTACTAATTTTCTTTCATCTCTGACACTTCTATTATAGGGAAAGGGCAAAAGCAATATTAAAATATTTCCTCTCATTAATTCCCTTTTAATGTGCAAGAATTTCATGCACCAGGCCATTAGTTTAGTAATAATAAGAATAGTTCTCCAAAGAAAACATTCTTTCATATAGTTTTAAATTTGGAAAGAATATTAGAATCACATGACTCAAGCAGCTTATTTTAAAGATAAGAAAATTGATATACAAAGAGATTTATTTGTAACCAAAGTCATATAGCTAGTTATCAGCAGATAAAGAAGGATCCCCATCTCTCTGGTCATCCTAAAGCAGCTTTGGGTTCTGCTGCTTTAACTGCTAGTTCTTGAGCCAATCTTATGAAGGAAGGCTGCATTCTGGAGCCCCAGCATGCATCAGGGTGAAGTTCATTTGAAATGCAGTCTCCTGAGTCCTGTATCCAAGCTCTTTCCTGTATGCCACACAATGACTGAGACTCTTCTAGTCACAGGGGAAAGAGGTGCTGGAGATATGCTTGGCTGGTTTCTCAGGGACTGTAGCAAGACTGTTAATTCTGTCTGGAAGGTAGCTCATACAACCAGTAACAGGAAGTACCTACTGTACCCAAGGAGGCACTGCTCTGGGCACTGAAGAGCATTGAAAGAGAAAAGTTCTTATCTCCAAATACTTTGTGGGTACACAGCTTTACCATCAAAGGCACAACTTCTCCACACTCACGGAACAGAGTACATGGTATAGTCTTTGGAACATAGTGTACAACAGGAAGGAAGTTAGAGGCAACCAAGAAGGGCATGCAATTGAGGTTTCACTATTCCTATTTCTACTACTGCTACTATCACTACTAAATGTTCAGATCCAGTTGTGGCCTAAAGTCCCTTTCCTTGGTTCCTATATGTGTGGCTGATAAAGGCTCTAACTTTATTAATATGCATTGGTAATATTATAGGGATGCCCATTCTCACCTCTCCTGTTCGACATAGTACTGGAAGTATTAGTCATTGCAATTAGACAAGAAGAAGAAATAAAAGACATCCAAATTGGAAATGAAGAACTAAAGCTGTCCTTATTTGCAGATGACATGATACTGTACATAAAAAACCTGAAGGACTCCATCCCAAAACTAATTGACTTAATAAATGAATTTGGCAATGTAGCAGGATACAAAATTAATGCTAAGAAATCTGTGGCATTTCTATACCCTAATAGTGAAATTACAGAAAGAGAGACTCAAAAAGCAATCCCATTTACCATCGCACCAAAACAATTAAGATATCTAGGAATGAACCTAACTAAGGAGGTAAAAGACCTATATGTAGAAAACTACAGGACATTGAAAAAAGAGATAGAGAAAGATGTAAACAGATGGAAAAGCATACCATGCTCATGGATTGGGAGAATCAACATCATTAAAATGTCCATACTACCCAAAGCAATTTATAGATTCAATGCACTACCCATTAAAATACCAACGATGTATTTCACAGATCTAGAAAGAATTCTGCAAAGATTCATATGGAACAAAAAAAGACCCCAAATAGCCACAGCAATCCTGAGAAAAAAGAATAAAGTAGGTGGGATCTCAATACCAGATTTCAAGCTATATTACAAAGCAACTGTTCTCAAAACAGCCTGGTACTGGCACAAGAACAGATATATAGACCAATGGAATAGAATAGAGAATCCAGATATCCACCCAAACCACAATGCTCAATTAATATTTGACAAAGGAGGCATGAACATACAACGGAGACAAGACAGCCTCTTCAATAAATGGTGTTGGGAAAATTGGACAAATACATGCAAAAAAATGAAACTGGACCACCAACTTACACCAAATACAAAAATAAACTCAAAATGGACACAGGACTTAAACATTAGGTGGGAAACCATAAAAATACTAGAGGAATCCACAGGCAGCACAATCTCAGATATATGCCGAAAGAATTTTTTCACTGATACTGATCCAAAGGCAATGGAAGCTAAAGAGAAAATAAACAAATGGGACTACATCAAAATAAAAAGCTTTTGCACAGCAAAAGAAACCATCAACAAAACAACAAGAAAGATCACTGTATGGGAGAACATATTTGTAAATGTTATCACTGATAAAGGTTTAATCTCCAACATCTACAACCAATTTATACAACTTAATAAAAGGAAGATAAACGATCCAATAAAAAATGGGCAATGGACCTAAATAGAACCTTTTTGAAAATGACAGAAGGAAGGCCAATAGACACATGAAAACATGTTCAAAGTCACTAATTATCCGAGAGATGCAAATCAAAATGACAATGCGATACCATCTCACACCTGTCAGAATGGCAATCATCAACAAATGACAAGTGTTGGCGGGGATGCGGAGAAAAAGGAACCCTTGTGCAATGTTGGTAGGAAAGCAGACTGGTGCAGCCACTGTGGAAAAGAGTATGGAGTTTCTTCAAAAAACTAAAAATGGGTCTCCCATTTGACCCAGCAATCTCACTCTTAGGAATATATCCTAAGAAATTACGAACACCAATCAGAAAGGATTTATGCACCCGTATGTCCATAGCAGCACAATTTACAATAGCTACCATTTGGAAACAGCCTAGGTACCCATCAGCAGATGAGTGGATCAGAAAACCATGGTACATCTACACAATGGAATTCTATGCTGCCATTATAAAGAAGGAATTCTTACCATTTGCAGCAACCTGTATGGAACTGCAGAGCCTTATGCTTAGTGAAATAAGCCAGTCAATGAAGGAGAAACACCACATGATCTCACTCATTTGTTGATAATAAAGAACATTATAAACTGATAAACAAAAGGATAGACACAGAAGCAGTAAATCATCAAACAGACTGTCAAATTACAGCAGGAAGTTTAAGGAGAGGTAGGGTAGATAAGATATCAACCAAAGGACTTGTATGCATGCATATAAGCATTACCAATGAACACAGACACTGGGGTGTTGGGTTATGCCTGGGAGCGGGGGAGCAATGGGGAGATATGTGTACATGTAACACAATAAAAAAATATAGAAACACCAAGCATACATGGAACAGATATCCTTGTTTCCACTGTACAAGATTCCTAGTCTACCAAGCAGGCTCCCTGAGTTTACAGATACCTCTCCATTCTACTCATGAGTTCAGTAAAAAGGTCTTTCATGGGGAAACTTTGGTAAACTTACCAATCCAATAATGTATGAACTTGGACAAGCTATTTAGTTCTTGGATCCATTTTCTTCACATGCTAAAATGGGGATAATAATAATGTCATTCATACAGTTGTTTGAGAGATATATGAGTTAATGATTGTAAAACTCTTAGAAAAATGTCTTGGTAGATAGACATTTAAGCTATTGCTACTAGTGATACTATTTTAGTCAGGAGGCCTGACTTCAAGACTTTCCTTTGAAATCACTTGCTTTTTCTTTTAATTGAGATAAAATTGGTATGTAATATTATATTAATTTTAAGTATACAACATACTGATTTGATCTTTGTATACACCAGAAGTCTAGTTAGCATCCATCACCATACAATTGATTCCCTTTATCCATTTCACTCACAACCAACACCCTTCCCATCTGGTAACCACCAATTTATACTCTATGAGTTTTATTTTGATGTGTTAGTTTGTTTTATTGTTTAGATTCCATATATAAGTGAAATTATACAATATTAGTCTTTCTCTGTCTGAATTAAATATCCTTTATGCCAATCCATGCTGTCACAAATGGCAAGACTTCCTTCTTTTTTATGACTGAGTAGTGTTCCATTTTATGTATATGTATCACATCTACCACTTTAATTTGTTTATTTACTTTTAATCCTAACCCAAGGATATGTTTTTATTGATTTTAGAGATAGTGGAAGGGAGAAAGAGAAAAACAGAGAGAAACAGAAAAACATCAATGTGAGAGAGCAACATCAATAGACTACCTCCCATATCCTTCCTAACCAAAAATGGAACCTGAAACCTATGTCTGTGCCCTGAGGGGACTTGAACCTGTAGCCTATGGTACATGGGACAATCTTCCATGCAAATGAGCCACACTGGCCAGGACCCTACTCTCTTTTAATGTTTGCCTTTTCTTCAAACTGAGATTGATCTCTACATATGGCTTTCCAATAGAGCTTTCTGTGACATTGGAAATGTCCTGTCTCTGCTTGTCCAATACAATAGTTACTAGCCAATGCCAGCCACAGGAGGCTATTGAGCGCTTCAAATGTGGCTAGTGCAAGTAATGAATTTTATGTTATTTTAATTTAAACATCACATATCATTAGTGGTCATGTTGGACAGCACAACACAAGGATGTTGACATATTCTATTATTAAAATATTATAAGATCACTCATGTAAAAATATGTAAGTTCACAGTATTGAAATGAGAAAAAAAAGTGTTCTTTTGTGAATTGTATCAGAAAGAAGGGGCAGTAAAATACAGTTTGTCACTTCAACATTAGTTAGAGGCTCTACTATCTGGCACAGGTAAAAGTCAATGCATTTATCCTTGACAAAAAAAACCAAACAAAAACAATACTTTAATTGGACTGGGAGTGGGGGTGGCCACTGGAAAGTCAGGTAGAAATGTTCCAACAGCCATCTTTTTCAAACAGTTTCCAGGACTTCCTGATTTATTTAGTATCAATTTACTCTGCCCATTCCTGTTGTATTAGCACTTCCTGGTTCCATAAATACCATAGACATTTGGGATCCTTGAAACCAAACAGAGCAAACACCAAGTTTCTGTTTTTAATAATTTAACTTCTTGAACCTCCTATAGTATTTATTCAAATTATTAACAAGGGCTGAATTTAAATTCTCAGATAATCTGAAAGACAAGATAAGCAGTGTACAATTCAGATAGCTAGGAATTAAATGATTAGCTAAGATCTGCAATTAATATCTGAGCTCATCAACCCCTACCAGCTGCCTTCCTCTAAACTGACTTGTCTTCATTACTTCAACCCCTTCCCCATGCCTCCCTTTGCCCTTCCCTCTGTCTCTAGACTAGATGCTAAGGCACTGTAGAGTTTCAAACTCACTGCACCAGTAATACATGACCTTGAGCAAGCTACTTAGTTCTCTGGATGTATTTTCTTCACATGCAAAAATGAGGATAATAATAATCTCATTATACAGTTGTTTGAGAGATATATGAGTTCATGATTATAAAACTCAGAAAAAATATCTGGTATATAGCCATTTAAGCTATTGGCTTAACACTATTTTAGTCAGAAAGCCTGACTTCAAGACCTTCCTTTGCAACCTACTAGTTATGTAACCTTGGTCTATGGACTTCTCTTTTCTGACCTTCAGTTTGTTGCCATTGAAAAATGAGAATACAATTATCATTCTCAGAGAATTGTTACAAAGGCAGAATGAAAAGCACTTATAAAAGTGACATTAGACAGGAAGTGGCTGGAAATTCCAAAAGGAAAAGAGGTAATGCTCCTAACACCCTCAGGGAAACAGAAGCTTGGCTCAACAACAAACTCAGAATTATCAAGGTCCGCAGCTTTGCAGACTCAGCAATCTGAGTGGTCAGCATCTGAAAGCAGACCCATTCCATAGGGGCAGGCTGACTGTAGTCCACTCACAGGTCTGAATAATCCTATCTAATAAAGATTGAATATGCTAAATGACTATAACACTGTCACAAAGATGATGGTACCTCAGTGGAGGTAGGATTTCCATAACACAAGATGGTTGCACCTGCAGTGGAGGCTGAGTTCCTGTAATGGGCCTTAACAAGCAATTAGCAGGGATCTGAGGCTGCATGGCACAGGGCCCCCTACCCAGTGGAGCTTGACAGGGGTCCTCCTGTCCTGGTGCCAGGATGGGAGACTTCAAGCTGCACACATCACCAGGAAGGCTTGATGGGGCACCTTAGGCTGTGCCCCTCCACCCGCTAAGGCTTGACAGGGGCCCTGAGGCTGGGCTCCCTTGCCTGGTAGGGCTTGAAGGAGACCTCAAGGTGCACCTCCTGTCCTGGTGGTGGTCCAGGGAACCTCAGACTGCTCCCCCTGCCCTGGGCTGGGGGTCCTGAGACTGTGCCCCTTCCACCCAGAGCCAGACCAGGGGATCCGAGGCTGCACTTCCCGCAAAGTGGGGCTTGAAGGAGGCCCTGAGGCTGTGCTTCCCACCCCACTGGGGCTTGATAGTAGACCTCAGGCCATGCCACCACCCTGGTGCCAGGTCAAGGGACTTCAGGTCACTCCCCCACCCCAGTGCCAAACCGGGGAACCTGAGTCTGTGCCCCCCCACTAAGTGGTGGGCTGAGGTTCCTGAGGCTGCGCCCCGCCCCCCACACCTGATGGGGCTTGACAAGAGTGAAGATGGTTGGGTTTGGATCTTGCCTAATAGAGTGGGGCCAGTTGGGTCTGGGTCTTGTACAATTTTGAGGTACCCCAAGTGGGGAGGGACTTGACTCTAGGTCCCACGGCATGCCCCAGACTCTGACAGGAGGAAGATTTTCATATTCATTTTACTATTTTTTTCATCTCTGACATTTATATTATAAAGGGCAAATAGCAATATTAAAATATTTCCTATAATTATTCCTCTTTTAATGCACACAAATTTTGTGTACCAGGACACTAGTACAAGCATAATACCAATGTGCTCTTTGTCGTGAAAAGCATAACTACCACCTCAGACAAAAGAGGTCATTTCAGAACATTCTCACTTCATATCCACACTATAGAAAAGCCAGATCAGAAAGAGCTATTCAAAGATTATATACTCAAGATAAAGGGATTTTGTGGGAGCAGGAGGCAACTCAGGTGTGTTTCTCTTTGCAACAGGATGCCAAGCATTCATTCATTCTTCAGGCCAAATCATTCTCTCTCCTCTTCAGTGCTGAAATAAATACTACTAAAATCTTGCCTCCAAGACCTCCATTTCTATATTTCTATAGTCTCCCATTAATCTCTGACCAGCATATTGCTTTTACAGATACATCAATGCTCATTGGTATTTTTCTGGCTGACCAGGAAGTCATTTGGTCCCTTTTCACTTATCTCCACTCTCGTCTATTAGATGTTTATGTCATGGTTTGATATTATTGGGTAATCTTTTTCCCCCCAAGTCACATTATATGGACTACTCTCCAAGTCCATATAAGAAAAAGCTAAACAAATTTGATACTGTTTTTACATAATTAGTGATTAAGGTTATAGTTAACCTAATAGAAGAGCTTGAAACCATTTTGCTTCATATGTTATATTTGTTTATTTTCTTTGTGTGCTGGATATCTTCTTTTTCATCCTCCAGACTCATTATTTGTCTTTCTCCACCCATGTTCCTGCCTCAGAAGGTTGATGAACATACATTTAATTAATAGATTTTCCTACACGTGACTTGCAGTTGGATTTAGCCAGGGAAGAGCCTTAGCAGAAGATTAGAAAGAGGGAGAACAATGTGCTCAAGTTACTGGTATTCCCCTTGGCTCATTTTCAGAGGTATTGTTTCAGGCTGTTTCTGTGGTATAAGCAAATGCCACTGCTCCTTTCCAGAAAGTCTTCATTACAAGAATCTTAAGAATTTGAGACACCACTCTCTCCCCTTGTCTCCTTAGTCATGATAGCTATTCCACTCTTATTAACCTCAGGTTACTGCAATATTCCTTGTGCTTCCCCACATTTTCATAAAGAGTCCCTTTGTAAGTAAACCTTCTTTGACATTTCCTAATTTGAGTGCACCATCTGTTCCTTGTTGGTATCCTGAATGGTGTACTTTGTTTTAGTTTTTAGTGTTTGTGATTTTCCATGTAGATGTATGGAATGTTAACATTTTAAGTGATGAGAGAATGACCTTGTGACAGAAATACTTCATTGGCATGGGACACATGGATTCTGGGTTCTCTGGTTCAGACTTTGATGACTCAACTACCATTCAGAAACCCCACCCACAATCCTACTTTCCAGTATGCTTCATGCAGCAGCTGTTTGGGAAGTAAGGGGCAGCAATGCAAAAGCAGGGAAAGGCTACTAACTGTGCAAGGCTCCTCCACCATCCAGAAAAGAACAGCAGAAGAATTCATACCCAGAGTATTTTCATAAATTATGGAATCAGAATTTTTATAGCTAGAAAGTTCATCAACTCTTCATCTCCCATGTGAGAAAAAAAAGCCCAGATCTACCCAGCTATTGAATTAAAATGTTTCAAATAATATGCTAAGGGACTCAGCTTCTTAGTTATCAGACCTGCAACTTCCAGAAGAAGGCAGTTGCTCCTTAAAAATTAAGGAGCAAGAGTTTTATCAGGAGTTTCTAAACAGATATTCTCTTAGTTTGCTTCCAACTTATGTTCCATTCAAATTCACCAAAAAGCATAGATAAACATTTTATGTGTCTATTATATAAGCACATACATGTACACATATGTGTGTATATTCCTATATTTATGTTTGTGCATATAAGTGCCTATTTCCTTGTTAGCCTTTTACTTGGTTCTTGTTGGGCCCACTTGTTTGTTCTATCCCTGGGCATGGGTTTTCCTTCATGGCTGGTTTTGCCTTAACATTTTGGAAATTGTGACATATTTTTTCAAACTATGAGGAAAGAGCTGAGTATTTGATAAAAAAAAATAATAATCTACCAAATCATATTATTCTTGATAGGAGTTAACTTAAAAAAATAGTAAAAAGTAATTTCTTTAAATTGTTATCTGAGGATAAAAAGGAACATAAAACAGTGCCAGAATATTGAAATTCAGGCAAAAAAGGAAGGATTGGGTTCACCAAACCTTGTCATATGACCTCTGATTATTTATTCAAGCTAGAAGCCTGGTGCACAAAATTCGTGCACTAGGGGTGTGTCCCTCAGCCCAGCCTGCACCCTCTCCTATCTGGGACCCTTCGAGGGATATCTGACTCCTGGGTTAAGCCTGATCCCACAATTCTGGACTGTTGGCTCCCATCTGCTCACCTGCCTGCCTGCCTAATTACTCCCTAACCACTCTCCTGCCAGCCTGATCAACACCTAACTGCTCTCCTGCTGGCCCAATTGCCCCCAACTGCCTTCCCTTGCTGGATGCAGGAGGGTGGGGGTAGGGCAGAGGGTGGAGGAGGGAACCTTGAACCTAGTGCTTCCTCTTTAGGAAATCAAGAAATTGGCTGACTCTTGGCTCAGCAACAGAAAAAATGGTTCTTAAGAAGGACTGCCAGGAGGAAACCAGCAGTCGGACATCCCTCTCACAATCTGGGACTGCTGGCTCCTAACTGTTTCTGCCTGCCAGTCTGATACTCCTAACTGCTCTCCTGCCAGCCTGATTGATGCCTAACTTCTCCCCTGCCAGCCCAGTTGCCCCCAACTACACTCCCCTGCCAGTCTTTTTACACCAACTGCCTTCCCCTGCAAGCCCTGGTTGCTCCCTATTGTCCTTCCCTGCTATCCTGATCACTTCCAACTGCCCTCTTCTGACAGCCATTTTGTGGTGGCCATCTTGTGGCAGCCATATTGTGACAATATCATGCAAGGATGTCGTATAACACTGCCTAGGCTTTTATTATATAGGATCCCAGGCAGGAAATTTTAATAGACCAGACCTAAACCACACAAATGCTTAAGTCTAGGCCCTCAGGCAAAGGGAACTCTTCTGCCTCCTCTCTGCTTTCTGTAGTAGGAGACTGCACACCCTATCCCACCAAATATGCATATTATGGAGAACTTCTCTAAATAAGCATGGTGTTGGGGTACTGAACAGCCAAAGAAACCTTAATATTATTCATCAAAGTAACCATCCATTCGACTTCCTAATGGGGCAGCACTAGGTTCAAGGTTTCCCCTCTGAGGTACATGGTCAAGAGAGCCTTATTTTGTCTTTAAACTCAGATGAGAACTTCCAATTCTGTAGCATGCAAAGCTAGATTAAGTAGATTTCTTACTCAAAGGGAGAACCTGGGCTTTCAAGCAAGAGAAAACAGTCACCATAAGAAAGTAATTTCACTTTGTTGATCCCAGTTTCCTTCTCTACAAATGGAGCTGACAAATATTTCCACTCCTGAGCTGGTACCAGGATTAAAGGAGGTAGTGCCCAGCAGTCTTGGCATAAAGCTCAGCCTTGTTACTGTACTTTTTACATTAACATGAGTCTCTGAAGTGGGGTATAGACTGAATTCCAAATCCCCTGAACTAGGTTTTCATTGGCGCACATGATCACTTCCCTAGACTAGTCAGTTAAAAATGCCTCAGTTGTCACCAGAAATAAATGCGGTCACTGACATCACTCACAGACAACTGTGTATGTGTTCCATCACTAAGCCACCAAAACCTCCCGAAGTGGAACACCTGGGGCTGACTTCACAGCAGCTATGCCTGAATGGGTCTCATGCTCCAGAGTATCTTTATACACATTTGCATGAATTTACAATGTAATGAGTTTATGTAATAGAATATTTTTATTGACTCCTCAATTCTAGAAAAATTCTTACCATTAGATTGAACATAGTATTGGTTTGAGGTTTGGGGAGGACCACTGTGGGACATTTTGTTGTCTCAGTTATTGTTGGTATGTGCAGGGAAAAAAGTTCGAGTTCAGGCTAAATATGTGTAACTAGTACTAGAAGAAGGAGAAAATAAAGAAATCACTCAACAGCAGAGGGTGTCCAGTGAGTGAAGGGCAGAGGCCACACTACAAGCTACTATATAGCTTTATAGTAATACCCTGGCTTTTATGGAGGATTCTAGCAAGTTTTTCCTGTTGACAAATGCTGTGTCTTGGTCCATGTAAAGAAAATGAAACCTGACCTCAACATGCATTTTTCTAATTTTCAAGGCCTGGGCTCAGTAGGTAGAATAGCTTTGGAAGGGGGTACTAAGATTAAGTCAGAGACAGCATCCAGGACACAGTATCTGGAACCATCCAGAAGAGGCATGAGATCAAAGTGGCTGTTACAGGCAGGTCTAGTTGTGAAGCTACAAGAAACTATGCAGACCCAAAGCATGAGTTAGAGGTATCATAATGGGGACAGGTGGTGACATCTGGAGGGACCACCTGAGCCAGGGGAGCACAGTAACAAGGCAGTTTTCTGGAGTGCTCTCCACTGGGCCCCTAAGATACCTAGCTGCCTCAGAGATAAAGGCAATTTATCTCTCAGGTAGCTTTGGAACTACTGAGAAAGCAAAATTAAAATAAAATGAAAGCACAAAGGAATTGGTCTGCACATGTTCAGGTGACATCTGGAGCATAATAGCAACATGAAGCTGAATACTGAAACAGCACTCCTGAGGTTGGCCCCTTCAGCTTGGCCTCTCCAGCTCACTGAAAATTCTGTGTTCTCCTCCCCTTGGATCAGGATAGGCTCTATTGAAGTTCAGTAGCCTCAAGGTAATAAAGAGTTAATATGGTTTGTATCCCTTAAAAATCCAGGGATTCTTCAGTAGCAAGAGATATTCAGGCCTCTGGAAGTTTTATCAAACAGATAAAACTTCCCACCACCATGAACCACAGTGGAATATCACTGAGTCCAAGAGGCACTCACTGAGGGAGATGGGCCTTATCCTGTAGGAGCTTTGTGGCATAGAAATGAATGAAGATGCAGTTCAGTCTTCCTTGGTTGCATTCCTAACTTTATTTCCTGGACCTGTATCTACCCTCCATGCACCAAATGGAATATCTACAATAGCACATTTGGACCTCTTTTGTCTCTGAGGCCCTGCTAAGCTTCACACACAAAAACGCATGTGCACTTATGCATCACATTCTTTAAAATTGACCCTAACCTGCTCTCTTTCATTTTCCTCTTTTCATTTTTATGTATATTTATTGTACAGCCACCATGTAATTTCATTTATAATACTTCTATACAAAAGTCCTATGGGTTTGAGTTTTTTTCCCCTCCAAAATTATACATTTTGGAAGAAAACAAACAACAGAAGATTATTTCAAATTGAGTACTCTGAGGATAAGAGCTAGATATGTTAAAACAGCACCAGGTGCCTGCGCCTGGCTCTCAGGAGGCAGACCAACTGGGAATGAGCCCAGTCATGGACTGGCTGTGAGGACTTCTACAAGTTACTAAACCTCTCAAAGCCTCAGTTTATGTCTCTGAACATGGGGAATAATGATAGTATCTACTGATGAAGTTGTTGGGAAAATTAAAGGCATATATATATGTAAAGAATGGAGCATTACCCAGATTAAATACCGGCTGTAGGAATGATGACAGAAGGTCTACTCCACATTGGTTTTGGGTCTCTCCTGTGTTCAGGAACTCTTAAGTTACAAAAACCAACCAGGCATGGAATAATGAGAAAGTTTTCCCTAACACTATGAAAGTCCTCACATACATATTTATCTTAAAAACTTATCCTGCCACTGGACTGAGATGTGCCAGTGACTTTAAAATAAGTATTGATAGTTTTTAGAGTTCTGCACAATGGCCATTGAACAACCTTCTCAATTTCCTAGGGACACTGTTGAATATTAATCCCTCCTCCTCCTCCTCCTCACTTATATGCTTACATGGGATATTGAGCCCTCTTACTGACTGCAACAGCAAGTAATCACCAAGGATTCTTTCAGGAATCCATATTTATTAATGCACTCCCATCTTCAATTCATAATGTTTTTAATCTTGTAAATCAGTAACCAAGCAAGGTGATGACTGCTGATTTTAAATACTTCATGTTGTTTTTAATGAATTTTACAGATCTGGAATCTGATGAGCATACATGTAATAAAACACATTCTCCTACCTTTTTCCCCCCTCCTTAAACATATTTTCCTTGTATGATTTGGCAAAAAGACATACTTATAGTGTAAGTTCTTTTGCTGTTTATACTTTTCCTGGCAAAACTCCAAAGAGCATTTAGCAGTGAATTAATCAGCCAGAATGTGAGTTCAGCAGACCATAGCATTTTTCTACTGCACCTGAGAACTTCAGTTGAATACTGAGCTCTCTTGTGCACCAGGAATGTATTTCCAATATATATTAAATTAATGGATTGCAGATTATCACCTTTCATTTCCAGGTAAAGGGGGAGACGGCTAACAGGACTTTTCAGCCCTCGGAATGTGACAAACCAGAAATTATTTTGCTCCTCAAAGCATCAGGGGGAAAATAGTGAATTGTTCCTTACTCATATTACATATTAGAAATGTCAAAACATTTGTAAAATGAGTATAGCAATGAAAATGGTACAGTATGATTAGTTATCTTCTCACTAGTGAGAAAGTCTAACGGGTGGTAGAGGCAAGTTAGACTTGAATGAAACTGAGCTGCTAATATATATATTTTTTTTATGTAATCATGAAATAAAAGGATGAAATGGATTTTTGGATATTCTTGTGCAAGAAAAACCAAAGAGTCAATATATCTTTATTAGGTTTGATGCAAATCTAGGAAACATAATGAATGTAAAATAGTCCAGCAGCTTTCCTTATCATGAGTATTCTGTGTTTCTAGGTCTTTAAGGAAAGGGCTGCTTCTTGGCTTGCCTGTTTTTTCTTAGAGACTCTTCATGTCATAGGCTAACTCTGTGATTCTCCAGCTCTGAATTACACAAAAAGAAGGAAATGCCTTTCTCAGAGGCACTGGGAGCTGGAGCAATTGCTTCAAAAAAAATATGAAATAGACAATTTGGCCTTCATACCTTCATGAGGACATAGTGTCTCGTGCGCCCAACTTTTGTGGACACACGTACTAGAAGGAATACTCACCTTCTGATAGTCTTTGCATATTAGCAAAAAAATTTAAGCTTCTTAACATGAGCATTTTTTAATTGGCCTCACCGTCTCTGCTTGCAAATTGTGTTGCAAATTGTGTGTGTGTGTGTGTGTGTGTGTGTGTGTGTGTGTGTGTTAGGTGGCATTCACAAGCAAACAAAGCTATGCAATTAAAATCTGATTTGATTCAGAAACTAACCCAAAATAAACTTCTGAGCATAATATTTTCTTAAAAGTATGTCTTACATACAAGAAAGACTAATATATTTGTTTTATTTTCTCTAACTAACTTTGTTTTATTCTCGGAAATCTGAGGAGTTTATTCCACAGAGCCTGTTTCTAATGATGCTTCAGGTTCAGCTGAGTCCGTCTCTTTTGGCTTTCCTCCTGAAACAGAGAGGTATTTGCACAGAGCAAACTAGGTGTTACTTTCATATTCTCAGACATACTAGATAGAATACATTAACACAAACACTAAATCAAACATAGCAAAATTAATGATCATTGTCAGAGTATCTAGACCAAACTCCTCATTACTGCATAGGATCTGTGTGCAATGTGTCTCTGTTCACACTGTCCATGCAATGGGGCAATTTGATGCTGATTCATAGGTATTTTAACTGTGAGTTTATGTTCACATAAATTATAGACTAAAATTCAACTCCTTAGTAGGCATCATGTCATCCATTTCCTTTGGCTTGTTAGACTGGATTCTTGGGGTTTCATTTCACTGACTAAGACCCAAAGAAAATTCACTTCTCTGGCCTGAGCCCCAATTTCATGCTCAGGAGCTAAAGCACTTAGCACTGTTTCTCATTCCATTTCTTTCTTTATTTATATTTTAACTACCTGGAAACAAATTCACCAAAGTAAATGCTTGCAAATATTAAAGAAACTGAAGTATGTGGTGTAGCTTACCTAAAGATATCAAATTGCAGAAGGGTTTCTGGGCATTCCATAGGCCTTTTTAATTGTATCCACACTAGCCAAGCTCTATATGTGCACCTTTCTCTTAGACACAGACTGTCTTCCCATGCAGCTAAAGCAAAAATGTCATTCACCTGTTACCCCTCTATTCTTCTATTAACTGTAGCAATGATTTATTAAACACTGGAGGCCCAGTGCACAAAATTCATGCACATGGTGGGGTGTGTCCTTCAGCCCAGCCGGGTCCCAGATTGCCTGTTTAGACTCCATCCTACTTGGATCTGGCTTAAACGGGCAGTCGGATATCCCTCTCACAATTCAGCACTGCTGGCTCCCAACTGCTCACCTGCCTGCCTTCCTGATTGCCCCTAACTGTTTCTGCCTGCCAGCTTAATCACCCCCTAACCATGCCTCTGCCAGCCTGATTGATGCCTGACTGCTCACCTGTCAGCCTGTTTGCCCCTAACTGCCATACCCTGTGGATTTGGTCACCCCTAACTGCCCTCTCCTGCAGACCTGGGATTTCCCCCAACCCTTCCCTGCAGGCCTGGTCACCCCCAACTTCCTTCCTCTGCTGGCCTGATCACTCCTATCTGCCCTCCCCTGCAGGCTTGATCACCCCCAACTGTCCTCCCTTGCAGGACTGGTTTCTTCCAACTACCTCCCCTGCTGGCCATCTTGTGGTGGCCATCTTGTGTCCACATGGGGGCAGGATGTTTTGACCACAGTCATCTTGTGTGTTGGAGTAATGGTCAATCTGCATATTACTCTTTTATTAGATAGGATAGAGGCCTGGTGATGGGTGGGGGCCAGCTGGTTTGCTCTGAAGGGTGTCCTGGATCAGGGTGGGTGTTCCCTTGGGGCATGGGATGGCCTGGGTGAAGGGCCTGTGGTGGTTTGCAGGCCAGCCACAACCCCCAGCAACCCAAGTGGAGGCTCTGGTATCTCGGATTTATTCTACAACTGAAACTTTTTAGCCTGGAGCAGAGCCAAGCCTTCTGATAACACAGCCATTGAAACTTTGTTGCCTTAAGCGGAGGCCTGCCTACCAGAGTGTGGGAAAAGCTTGGCTTCTTTCATCACCAAGCCTCCCTCCTGCTCTCTCTGTGGCCATGTTGGTTGGGTTAATTTGCATGCTCACTCTGATTGGTTGGTGGGTGTGGTTGGTGGGTATGGGTTGTTGGTGTCATGGAGGTATGGTCAATTTGCATATTACTCTTTTATTAGATAAGACTAGTGTAAATGATTCTATATAAAAATACCATTATGTTTTCTGAGTTCAGGCATGGTAACCAGGCAAAGGGAATGTATATTTTAAAAAAAAATCTGTAGATTAGGAAAACAAAGTCACTCTAAGGAAGCTTGACTTATCCAGCTTACAAAAATTGCAAAGTGAATATAATTGGTCACCATGAACAGAGAAATGCAAAAGAATGAATATTATTCAAATTTCTCAGTAACTGAGTGTTTTCCTTTTCTCACAAAGGGATGACCAATTTCCCTCTTACAGTGGCAACTGAGGAATAAGAAAGATCCTGCTATCAACTTAAAGAAATACTGGGAAAGTACTTGATATATAGGATCTTTGGGAAATTACCCTTTCAGAATCCAAGGGCATCATCTTTCCAAGATAAACCCAAATGATATTTCTTTTTTAAATCTCTCTCATAAATTTATTTTTATTGTTGAAAATATTACAGATGCTTCCTTTTCCCCCCTTTTAAACTCCTCCACCTGGCTCTATCCCCCTTCCTAGGCCTTCACTGCACTATTGTCTGTGTCTATGGGTTATGCATACCCATTTAGATAGAAGCCTAAGCAACTGATGACTGAACAACTGGTCACTATGATGCACACTGACCACCAGGGAGCAGACACTCAATGCAGGAGTTTCCCCTTGGTGGTCATTGTGTTCTCACAGTCGGAGCACTGCTCAGCTGACCCACATGCACCAGATGTAGGGCTCATGGCTGCCAAGCACTGCGTGGCAATGTGAACCTCTCCCAATTGGGACTAACTGAGCGCAAGCCTGCAGCAAGTGCAGCAAGCCAGGAATGAGCAGGAGCAGCAGGCAGGAGTGGCAGGCACTGTGACTGGCTGTTTTGGCCCAATTGCAGCAGGCCACACTGAGGGACCCCACTGCTGCACGAATCCATGCACCGGGCCTCTATATGCATATAAGCTCTTTGATTGGTTAATCTCTTTCTCCCCTTACTTCCCTTTGAGATTCATCTGTCTATTCCATGCTTATATATCACTATTTTGTTCATTAGATTTCACATATAAATGAGATCTTATGATACTTGTCTTTCTCTTCTTGGCTTATTTCACTTAACAAAATAATCTTCAGGTCCCTCCATGCTGTCTCAAGCAGTAAGAGATCCTTCTTTTTTACAGCTGCATAGTATTCCATTGTGTATATGTACCACAGTTGTTTTTTAAGAAAGCTCCTGAAAGACAAGAGCATGTGTTAAATGAAAGGGGACCAAAGAAACCAGGAGTTCCCAAAAGAAAGCAGAAAGATATTTACTTACCAATAAGAAAAGGTGATACTAGACTTACTGAGTTAAAACTTTGCTCGCAAAGAAAATTGGGGAAAGATATCAGAAACACAAGGTACTTTTCCAAATTGGTATGAACAGAATCCAGGCAAAAGAACAAGGTGTTCTGGTCTCATAGTCATCAAGGAATTAGAATTCTTAGGAGATTGTGTGATTTCATTGCTCCATGCCTGTCTCTAAAATCTAAAGTAAAAAAGATAACTAAAGAAAAGTAACTAACCTATTTGAGCTCTAACAAGTAATTATTAGTTTGAGAATTAACAATTAATTATTAGTTTGAGAAAATATTTTGATGGTCTGAATAGTAGGACAGAAAATATGAGTGCTAGGGCTTATTATTTGGGGATTAGTCAATGGTACTATATATTTGTTGCCTCAATTTCCAAAATTCTCTTATTTGTTAAATATTTACTCCCAGGCACTAACCTTCAAGGGAGTTAATGTTTGGTTCATTTCTGGGTCTCCAGGACAAAGGAGAAGCCTACAACAAACCTGTTTTCATCAGAAATGGCTGCAGATATTTCATGCACACTCTTCTTTTCCCCCTCAATTTGATTGACTTCAGTTCAAACCAAAAAACAACTGGTGTGTATCTAGTGTTTGTTAAACCCTTTTCTGGGCACAGGTGTGACAAAGATGGACAGTACCAAGTCCCAACTATAAGATGCTCAGAAAATATTAGAGCAAGAAACAAAGAAACCATCATGCAAGGCAATTAGTGTGATAATGGTGATTAGATGAAGAAGAGCAGAGAAAAGGTGGACTCTAATTCTGCAAGAAGATCAGGAAAGCTTCTCTGAATACATCAAAGACATGTCACAGAAAAGGAGGTGAAGTGTGCATGGAGGGCAAAGGGAAGGGTGGTGTGCATTCCAGAGGAGAGAGCAGTGGGAAAAGCACTGTGGAGGTCTTAGAAACATGTCATGTTCTAGAAGTTATAGATAATTAGATGTGGGTTGATTTTGTCTGTGGGGAGTGAGAAACTGAAAAGAGACTAGAGAGAGAGAGGCAGAGTCCAGCTGGAGGCAGGCCTCCCAGGACAGACTAAGGAGCTTATTAGTATCCACAGATGATAAGGAACCATAAAGGAGCGCCACTGTAGTGTGTATAATATGTACAATGTAGTGCATGAGCTAGAATGAGACAGTCAAGTAGACATAAGGTTGCTACAGTGGTCCAGGAGAAAAAGCAAAGCTTCAAATGGATCAGTCATCAAAAGTCCTTCTGTTGACTAGACAAGTACAGATGGAAAGAAATGCTCTGCCATATGTCAGATTCTGCTTTCTCCATGGGACAGTGTTATGGATGGCCAGACTCACACAGGTTATGCAGGCAGGTAAAGAATACCTGGTAATATGGAAAGTGAATAAAATTTATCTCATTTGGGCTGCAAATGTTCACAAAGACAAGGGATGAAATACAATCCCCATTAATGATACCTGCCACATAGTTCTATTGTTGACAGCCCAAGAGGTGACCAGATATGACAGTGCATCTCAGCAGCCCTCCCTCAAAGACTGGTGCTTTAGCATTTCAGGCAGACAGCTCCAGATCCTGCCAGAGCACTGGCCAGAACAGAATCTTACCCTTCAAGGCCACCTTAGCAAGTGCAATTTTCTGAGCACTGGGCAATTTAAATCTATAATTCAACTAAAAAGTGACAACACAAAGGTATTGGAAATTTTCTATTAATATTTTTCAATATTCATAAAATCCTCACCCATCAAAGTCTAGACCTAAAACAACATACTAGTAAAAAAAAAAAAAGCATTCAGTTTTCTTGATTCTTTAAGTGATGTTGTTTTTTTTCCACTAGAATTTGCTCTCTTCTATTTAACATTTAGATTTTTAGTACACCAATATAACATGAATTAAGAAGACAAGTTTCATCAGTCAGTTTTTATTGCATGCCTCCAAGTTCAGAATGTTATCAGTAAAAACTGAAAACCCAATTAAGAGTGGCTTAAACAACTATGGAAATGTATCATTTCACATAAGAAATCTGTGGATGAAGTAGATCCAAGGTTGGTTTATTAGTAGTAGTTCAAGAAGGCCCTATAGTGTCTCCTTCCCATTCTGATGTCATTGGAGTGGTCTTGGGCTGGCTCCCTTGTGATGTCACAGATGCAGGCATCACCTTACTCTTCTTTGGGAGCAAGGACAAGTGCTGCAAAAGCATAGAACATGCCCATTTCTAAATCAATCACTAGGATTGACTTAGAATGATTATATTTATCACTTTGGGCCAAGGTGATTTTCTGAAGCATATGGTATTAGATACTAGACAAAATGATGGCTGTGTTGATATAAAGGCAACTAACAACATCTACCACTTACTACCCTAATTACCAGAGACAAATCAGTATACAAGATCCACAAGATTTTGGCTTTCAAGAAGCTTGCCTTTTACTACTAATTGAGGATGTAAATGCTGGTGGAGGGAAAGAGGAACTTAGTTATAGTGGCAATCAGCCTAACAAAGTAAAATAATATGATGCATACATCTCTCTGAGGCTGGGTTTTAGTATCATAGGGTGTATATTAACTATATAAAGTATCAATAGATTGACTTAACATGCGCAGTGTGCGACCTGTAGGACTAGGGGAAGTCTGCACCTAGAGAAATCCTTGGCTGTTGGGCCTAGCATGATCCATGAACATGGAAGGGGGTCCTTAGAGCTGCTAACATCGATGATCTCTAAAAAGCAACTCATTTTGATCTGATGCAGAAGGACAGCTTGGAATTTTTTAAAGTCTACCAGCTGCTTGGACAAGAAGGGGAAGGGAGACTACGGAGGCTTGTGCTCTTTCCTCTTCAGATCCTTGCTTCTGGTTGCTAAGCCCAATACATAGGATCACCCAGTTGGGGAAACCCTAGGAGACCAAAGGGAAAAGTTGTTTTTTTGGAACCTGGGAATCAGAGCGGGGAGTGATGGTCTGAGAACTAGTTTGGGAGAAGCCCACTCCCACAAACCAGTATTGAGTGCCACAGGGAAAGCAGGATCTAAGCACAGGATAGAGAGGATCTATAGTCTCAGAAGTCAATCCAGAAACACTGCCACCCAAGGGTTGAATCACAAATTGACTCTTGTGTAATCACAAATAAAGGAGTAAAGAGATTAAGACACACTGCCTCCTTAAAAATCAGGACTGGCTTACAACACTGAGCACCAACAAAATTCGGGGAAATGCAATACTGTCCTGACTGGTAAACAGCCATGCCAAACAGAACAATAGAGACAGTGAACAGCCTTCACTATTGCACATTTTATTTTTTATTTTTTTATTTTTTCTTTTTTTCTTTTTTTTTTATTGTGTTATATGTATACATATCTTCCCATTGCCACCCACCCCCTCCCAGGCATACCCTAACTCCCCAGTGTCACGTTCATTGGTTATGCTTATATGCATGCATACAAGTCCTTTGGTTGATCTCTTATCTACCCCACCTTTCCTTAAACTTCCTGCTGTAATTTGACAGTCTGTTTGATGAGTTACTGCCTCTGTATCTATCCTTTTGTTCATCAGTTTATAATGTTCTTTATTATCCACAAATGAGTGAGACCATGTGCTGTTTCTCCTTCATTGACTGGCTTATTTCACTAAGCCTAAGGCTCTCCAGTTCTATCCAGGTTGCTGCAAATGGTAAGAATTCCTTCGTTTTAATGGCAGCATAGAATTCTATTGTGTAGATGTACCATAATTTTCTGATCCACTCATCTGCAAACAGGCACCTAAGCTTCCAAATTGTAGTTATTGCAAATTGTGCTGCTATGAACATAGGGGTGCATAAATCTTTTCTGATTGGTGTTTGTAATTTCTTAGGATATATTCCTAAGAGTGGGATTGCTGGGTCAAATGGGAGACCCTTTTTTAGTTTTTTGAAGAAACTCCATACTGTTCTCCACAGTGGCTGCACCAGTCTGCATTCCCACCAACAGTGCACAAGGGTTCTTTTTCTCCGCATCCTTGCTAACACTTGTCATTTGTTGATTTGTTGATGATTGCCATTCTGACAGGTGTGAGATGGTATCGCATTGTCATTTTGATTTGCATCTCTCAGATAATTAGTGACTTTGAACATGTTTGCATGTGTCTCTTGGCCTTCCTTCTCTGTGTCTTAAACATTAGATGGAAAACCATAAAAATACTAGAGGAATCCACAGGCAGCACAATCTCAGACATATGCTGAAAGAACTTCTTCACTGCTCCAAGGGCGATGGAAGCTAAAGAAAAAATAAACAAATGGGACTACATCAAAATAAAAAGATTTTGCACAGCAAAAGAAACCATCAATAAAACAACAAGAAAGATCACTGTATGGGAGAACATATTTGCAAATGTTATCACTGATAAAGGTTTAATCTCCAACATCTACAACCAACTTATACAACTTAATAAAAGGAAGATAAATGATCCAATAAAAAAATGGGCAACAGACCTAAATAGAATCTTTTCAAAAGATGACAGAAGGAAGGCCAAGAGACACATAATTTTAATTTTTTAATGTTTAATTATTTTATTTTTAATTTATTCATCTTTTACTTGAGAAACTATTTTTTCTTTTTTTCTCACTTGATTTTACCCTTTTAATTATTACATTTTTATTTTTAATCGGTATTATTTCTACTACTATTTTTCCTTTTTGAAAAAAAATAGTGTCATTTTATTTTTTCTTTATTTGGGGGTTAGAGTTCTATTTTCTATTTTCATCTTTCCTTTAGCACCATTTTACTTTATCTCAACTTTACCTTTAGGTCATCACTCTCTTTCTACTTTTTCCTTTTGTTGTCCTATTATTCTTACTCTTTTCCTGCTTTAGATTTCCTTTATTCTTTCTTTTTACCCCCTGTTAAAATTTCACCCTACTTATATATCTAATTTCCAATCCCCTGCTCCAAGTCCATACACACCTCTCTCTTCTCTGTCTTCACTATCCAAAAAAATTGGTTTTCTCTCTGTCCTTTTATTGTTGTTTGCTTGAATGTTGATTATATTAATTTTTATACTTTTTTATGAGATTGTTTTACTTATTCTTTTTGTTTTGTTTTCTTTTTTTATTTGCTTTGTTTTTGTTTGTTTTTTATTTTTGTTTTTCCTTGCTTTGCTTGATATTAGTTGTTGTTTATAGTTTGTATTAATCACCAGCTACTTGTTGCTGGCATTTGTTGGGATTAGTGACTGTGCCATTGGAGTTTATAAAAATACATATAGTTTGTCCCCCTTCTCTTTCTTATTCTCTTTCTTTTCTCTCTTACTTTTTTTCTCTACTCCAAATTTTATTTTGGCACTCCTTTAATTTCTTTTTTTATCTACTTTTCTCTCTTCTCCTTTATCTCCTATTCCCTAATTTGTCTCTCTCTAGTGGTCACCTTTATTTGGGGTTATTAATATCGTGAATATATTCATGTTCAGTGCTTTGTGCATTGTACTTAACTGTGTTGCATTTTGTGCCTTTAAATTAATGCAGGAGAAAGAGAACTACATAACTAGACACCCAGAGAAGAGAGATTATGGAAGACAAAGAGACAGCCCACATATGAAAGAAAAGCAGGCATCACCAGAAAAGGAAGTAAATGAAATAGAGGCAAGCAACCTGCCAGAGAAATAATTCAGAGATATGGTTATAAGGTGGCTGAAAAGAATAGAAGACAAGTTTGACAGTATGAGGAAGGATAAAGAGGAAATGAAGAACCAAGAAAAAATGAGGAATGACATCTCTGCTGTAAAAAAGAAACTTAACAAAAAGCATCAAGAACAGGCTAGAAGAAGCAGAGGACAGTATCAATGATCTAGAAGACAAGGTAGGAAAAAATACCCATGTAGAGCAGCTTCAAGAAAAAGAAATTAAAAAGTATGAGGAGAGCCTAAGGGAACTTTGGGATAACATGAAACAAAACAACATCCACATAATGGGGGTTCCATAAGGAGAGGAAACTGAGCAAGAGATAAGAAGAAATAATGACAGAAATTTCCCTGATATAGGGAAGAAAAAACCCACACAAATCCAAGAAGCTTACAAAGCCCAAAGCAAAATGAACCCCAAAAGAACAACGCCAAGGCATATTATAATTAAACTGGCAAACACCAACGACAAAGTAAGAATCTTAAAAGCAGCCAAAGAGAGACAGAAAGTTACCTACAAAGGAACCCCCATCAGAATAGCAACTGATATCTCAACAGAAACTCATCAGGCCAGAAGAGAATGGAATGAAATATACAAAGTCATGCAAAGGAAGGGTATGAATCCAAGAATACTGTACCCAGCAAGGCTATCAATCAAAATTGAAGATGAAATCAGTAACTTCACAGACAAAAAAAAAGGACTAAGGAATGTAATACCACCAAACCAGTGATGCATGAAATGCTAAAGGGTCTGCTGTAGAAAGAAACAGAAAGAAAGAAAGAAAGAAAGAAAGAAAGAAAGAAAGAAAGAAAGAAAGAAAGAAAGAAAGAACAAACAAACACAGGGGTAAAGAATAAAAATGGCGACAAATAAGTACCTACCAATAATAACTTTAAATTTAAATGGATTAAATGTCTCCATCAAAAGACATAAGGTAAATGAATGGATAAGAAAACACGATCTATATATCTGCTGTCTACATGAAACTCACATCAGAAAAAAAGACTCACACAGACTGAGAGGGAAGGGTTGGGAAAAGGTTTTTTAGGCGAATGGAAATGAAAGAAAAGCTGGGGTAGCAATATTATATCTGACAAATTAGATATCAAAGTGAAGGACACAACAAAAGATAAGGAAGGCCACTTCATAATACTAAAGGGAACAATCCAACAACAAGAAATAAATCTGGTAAACATATATGCACCCAATACAGGAACACCCAAATACATTTAAAAAAAAAAAAAACTCCTGGAGGATATGAAGGGAGAGATTGACAGATATATAATCATACTAGGAGACTTGAATCCCCATTATCACTATTGAACAAATCCTCTAAACAAAAATCAGCAAAGAAACATCAATCCTAAATGACTCACTAAACCAGATAGAATTAATTGACATCTTCAGAATATTTCACCCGCAAACCACAGAATAGACATTTTTCTCAAGTGCACATGGGTCATTTTCAAAGATAGACCATATTTTGGGTCATAGGTAAAGCCTATTTAAATTCAAGAAGATAGAATCATATCAAGCATTTTGTCAGACCACAGTGGCATAAAACTGGAAATCAACCACAATAAAAACAATCCAAAGAAATACAACACATGGAGACTAAACAGAATGCTATTAAATGACGACTGGGTTATTTCTTTAAAGAGGAAATAAAAAACATCATGGCAACAAATGACAATGAAAACACAAAAATCCAAAATCTATGGGTCACTGTGAAAGCAGTCTTGAGAGGGAAGTTCACAGCTCTCCATACCTACTGCAAAAAAAAAAAAAAAAAAAAAAAAAAAAAAAAAAAAAAAAAAAAAAAAAAAAAAAAAAAAAAAAAAAAAAAAAAAAAAAAAAAAAAAAAAACAATGGTAATAAATTACCTAACTCTACAACTCGAAGAGCTAGGAAGAGAACAATAAGAAAAGCCCAGTGTGAGCAGAAGGAAGGAAATGGTAAAGATTAGAGTGGAGATAAAAGACATAGAAACCAAAGAAACAATACAAAAGATCAACAAAACTAAGAGCTGGTTCTTTGAAAGGATAAACAAGATTGATGAACCTCTACCCAGGCTTACCAAGAAGCAAAGAGATAAGATCCAAATAAACAAAATCAGAAATGAAAGAGATGAAATAACAACACACTCCACTGAAATATAAAGGATTGTTAAAAAATACTATGAACAACTCTATTCCAACAAACTGGACAACCTGGTGAAAATGGACATATTCCTAGAAAAATATAACTTTCCAAAACTCAATCAGGAAGAATCTAAACATCTCAATAGCCCAATAACTATGGAAGAAATTGAAGCAGTTATCAAAAAGCCTCCATCAAACAAAAGCCCAGGGCCAGACAGCTTTACAGGGGAATTTAACCAAACATTCAAAGAAGAATTAAAGCCTATCCTCCTCAGACTATTCCAAAAAAATTCAAGAAGAAGGAACACTTCCAAGCTCCTATGAAGCTAAAATCACTTTAATACCAAAACCAGATAAAGACAACACAATGAAAGAGAATTATAGGCTAATATCCCTCATGAACATAGATGCCAAAATCCTCAACAAGATTTGGATCCAGCATTACATCAGAAAAATCATACACCATAACAAAGTAAGATTTATCCCAGGAATGCAAGGATGGCACAATATCCACAAATCAATAAACAAATTGAGAGATAAAAATTACATGGTCATATCAATTGATGCAGAAAAAGCATTTGACAAAATCCAACACCTTTTCTTGATAAAAACTTTCAACAAGGTGGGAATAGAATGATAATATGTCAATATAATAAAAGCCATATATGATAAACCTACAGCTAACATCATAGTCAATGGGCAAAAACTAAAACCATTTCCCCTAAGAACAGGAACAAGACAGGAATGCCCACTCTCATCATTCCTGTTTGCCATAGTACTGAAAGTATTAACCATTGCAATTAGACAAGAAGAAGAAATAAAAGGTATCCAAATTGGAAAAGAAGAAGTAAAGCTGTCCTTATTTGCAGATGACATGATATTATGCATAAAAAAAAACAAAAGACTCCATAAAAAAACTAATAGACTTAATAAATGAATATGGCAATGTAGCAGGATACAAATGTAATACATTAATAAAAATAAATAAATAAATAAATAAATAAATAAATAAACAAACAAACAAAAAGGAAATTATTTATATAAGAAAATGTTCTACATACATCAAGCAAGCTTTGAGTCAGTGGAAACTAGTGGATAAAAATTAGTCATGGCAACGTTAACAACAAACCTTTACTTAGCACTAACTATATACCAGGCAATATTCTAAGTGCTTTACATCAATCCTAGTAGTTTTAGTTTTATCCTCACTTTACAGGGGAGGACAATTCAGAAATAGGGCGATTAAGTCACTTGCTCAGTATCACACAAGCCAGTAAGTGTCAAACTGAGTTCCTGAGTGTCTGATTTCAATCATTATGCAAGATAGAAACAAGCCCTGAAAGAGCTGGATGGTTAGAGGCAAAATAAAGCAGACCTGGAGGTTGTTCTCAGATATAGAAGAGGCCAGAGTGAATTTGGAGTACAGCTCTTTGCAACTCTGGCCACCTATGTAAAAGCTGTTTTGAAAATGACAACACACTCTCAGAGGGATCCCACTGCTGTAGGGACCTGTGGGGAGGGGAGGAAGACATCTTGTTAGGTAAGATATTTAATGAGTCTAAGCAGAGAGAAATAGGTGGTCCTGAGCAGTGCCTGCGGTAGGCACTTCGGGCCAGCTGTGAATCTTCAGTGAGGGGGAAGAAAACATGGCACTTTTAAATAGACCTTCAGACCTTCTCTGATGGAGAATCACAGTGTGCAGATGATGTGTTATAGAATTGTGCACTTGAAACCTGTGTGGTTGTATTAACGAATGTCACCTCAATAAATTCAATAAAAAAGAAAAGCCAAAAAGTCCTACCAGAGAGTTGCAATGGAGAGACCTTCCAGAGATGTCTGCCAGTCTAAGGGTATCCTGAAGATGTCCCTGCAGCTCCCACCAGAGGCTCAGCTTTCCTGATCTGTCTGTTTGTCCCAGGCTTACTTTTTTGGCCTCATTGTAGCTATTTTCTGTAGTTATCATCATGTCTTTCTATCATAAATGACCCTGATGAGCTCTTTCATAGCTTCTCTCCAGCTATTCTAGCAATATAAATTGGGGTAAATCAGCCATTATACAGATGCTAAAAAACACACACAGAGAAAATAACTAAAACTTTGGCCAGACCAACACAGGTCCTTTGGCCTAATCCACTTAGAGTTGCTCTTACATAGGGAGAATAATACTGAATTAGGATTCAATATCCATGGAGTAGAAACTATCAGGGGTATTTCTGACAGATTGTATATTACCTAGCCTTTTCATCATCTGTTAGATGTCAATTAAGTTCCCTGATTCCTGAAAAGGGTCATAAAGGTATTAGAAGAACCAAATGAAAATTCCTGCATGAAGCCATTTGAAAGGAACACACTCTTGTGCAAGAGCAAGGAGTTACTTCTGTTACTACCACTCTGGCATAAGAAAGTCCACATGCCTACAGGGAAATCCAGAGTCCTGCCCTTGCTACCTACCCACTACCACCCAAAAATAGCTGAGGAATGCACCTGTCTACTTGGGCTGCCATCACAAGATACCACAGAAATACAACAGAAATGTATTTTCTGACAGTTCTGGTGGCTGAAAATTTAAGGTATAAGTACAGGTAGGATTGGTACCTGGTGAGGCCTCGCATCCTGACTTGTAGATGGATGTCTTCTCAGTGTGTGCTCATATGGCTTTTCTGTAGATGGTGGTGGGGAGAGAGATAGAGATCTCTGATGTCACTTCCTCTTCTTACAAGGACACCAGTTCTATCATATGAGAGCCCCTTTATGATCTCATTTAATCTTAATTACCTCCCTAAGGGCCCCATCTCCAACTACTGTCACATTAGTTAGCAATTCAACCTATGAATTTTAGGGAAAACCTTCTTAATTTATAACAAGTGCCCAAACAGAGGAGCTGGCTTGCTGAGATCAAGAATCAGATGATTTCTGTCCTCTACAGGGGGCAGTTTTCAGTAACAAAGCATGCTAACCAATTCGAGGTTGGATTCTATTTTAGCTATAACTAGAACTGAGGCACTAGTTACCATTTCAGGTATGATTTACATGAATTAATATGCAGGAGGATGCCATGTTTTTTGATGAAAGGAGTAGAATTTCTTTTTTTATGATTGCTGTTTTATTTGATTTATAGAGGACTACATGAGAACAGGATGGAATTATATTGGCTCCAAGCTAAATGTCACGGTTGGCTTTGGCTTCTATGCTGGGAAGGGTTAAAGGTATGAACTTAAAGAGGGCTCAGAGCCCATCACTCTTGATACTTCATAGCCAGAAATGTAGGCATTATTGAACATAAATACTCCTGATATGGGCAACTTCTCAGCACAGGGGCTCTTTCAAGTAGATTCAGAACTAGACCACGTTTAAAGAAAAGCTAAATAAGACAGGTATAGAGTGGTAAGTATTTTCTTGCACATGTGAACATCCCAAACTTGAGGGGATAAGTGGCAAGAGAAGAAGGTGGAATGGAGATTGGCTTTACATGGGCAGGAGCAAGAATATTTAAATATAAATATTTATATTTACTTATTTGTCTTCACAAGGTGTGAAGGATGAGAGGAGAAATGAGGATGAGAGGAGAAATTTCTGGAGGTGAGAAATTTCTCCAGTATAGATAGAATTAATCTGGCAGATAATGACAGATATAAGTTTGAGGTAGACTATACTGGCCCCACAGCTTCTAGGACAGGCCATCTTGCAGTGTCTAATTAAGGCAAAATGTACTAAGGGAATCAGCTAATTCAATAATTGTAGACAAATAAATTATCCATAGTCTAAGGATTCTCACCCCATTGAATAAGGTCAGCTAAATCAGAATACTCTTGTAACCTTGGCCTCTTTAATCCACCAGGATAGTTAGTATTTCCTACACAAAGGAAATAGAAGCTGGGACTTACAGTCCTGATAGAGTCCATGGTATACAGACACCCTTGAACTTTGCTAATGCTTTAAGGAGGGCAACAATTTTCTTGGATCAATCACCTGTTTCTGCAAACACCATTTGAAGCATGCAGTCTCATTATAGTACCAAGAGCAAAGTAGCCAGGATGTCAGGGATTGGACCTCAGGAATGTAACTGTGTCATGAGCTCAGCAATCTCCTTAGGCAGGGCTCTGTCATTAAGGGAAACAACCTGAATATGCAATGACTTAATTAGACTCTAGTACACCAGCCAAAAGGACAGGTGGGAGAATGTTTGGAAGTTGGCCTTGGGGAAAACAAAAGAGAATAAGACTCTTCCTCAAATTTGCTAAAGGATCTTAGGCAGGGTAGGGAAGCTGGATCCTGAATGAAGCTTCTAGTATCAAAAGGAAAAAAATATCATTAAGATCTGCTCACTAATCTCTGAATGAGTTCAGATTTATTTCAAGAACACATTTTCTCCAACCATGAAATAAGTGTGAGCCCAACTGTAAAAAACAGACCTTGACCATATTGTTGTCACTACCAATTCTCAGCAACAATCTTCAGTCTTGAATTATCACCCTCTATTTCTTTTTTGCATCAGAGGATTTGGAGATAAAAAAAAAACATATCTAGCCAAGATGTCTCAAAAGATTTTCATTTTTGAAATCTTGATTGTTATTCTCCCAGTCTGCAGATCTGCAGTGCATTCCACACGCACATCACTGATACTCATTGGGATATGCCTAATGAGAGGAGGCCTTCCCCTGGGCTTCTGGAGAGGTCTCTGCTACATGTCTGTGCCCAGTATAATGATGAACTAACTGGGGAATTCTGCTCCTTAGGAAACCTCAAGTTCAAAACAACCTTGTTCTTTTCCATCATGTTCTAAGTCAATCTGAATGCATTACAAACCACAAAGATGCAAATTGTATTTGATTTTTTTATAACCATAAAATAAATGGAATAAGGTAGATCTTGTGAGCTTTTTTCAATGATTGATAGATAAGGTGAGGAACAGAAAATTCCCTTGTGGGGCTATATGATTAATGAATGATGAATTCATAAAACTTTTACATTTGACAACTTTTCTTGAAGGAGTGGAAATCAGTTTCCAGGGTATGATGATGCTTATAGTTTCCAAAACTTTTAAGTTTCCTATACCTGAGCTTATTTAAAAACAACTGGAGTTCAGAGAAATTAATAAAATTTGGAGAAAAATACCTATTTATTTTCCTTGGGCAGCTCATCTTCTCATAGCAAAAGCCACAAAATTGCATTGTTTCACCTGCTTCTAATTTGGTATAAAGGCAAAAAAACAATATGCATAGGTATTTACTTTTAAAATAATGCTATAAGAATACTTTGAGATAAAAGGAAATCCAGGAGTTACTGTCATGATTAAAGGTAGGACCCCTATGCAACCTGGACAAACCACATTGAAGGCTTCATTAGGCCAGCAGGTACAGTTCCACGTGTCTGAGTACAGTGGTGCTCTGAAGTTACTATGCTTACATTTGATTTAAGTTCTGACTCCTAACAAAATAGCAATATGGAGACAGCAATGCTATTTCTCTGTTTTGTCCTTTAGATACCTCTCTCTTTTGTGAAGCTTGATACTGGAAAACAAAATTTTCTTTGTTGTTGTCACTATTGCTATTAATGGCCAACTTGTTAACTATGTATGTGCTCAGCACTGAGCTAAATCTTTCAGACACATTATTAAATGTAATCATCACACTAAGACTATGACATGAGTTTTACAGACAAGGAAGGTATTGAATGTCCCAAAGCTAGGAAGGAATATAACCAAGGACTTCAGGCAAGAGTGTGGAATTATAGAACCCTACTCAGCTACACTGTTCCAACCCTTTTTCAACTTTCTGCTATCTACTTAGTAGAGGAAAAAGTCCTAGAACACACTGGCCAATAAGTTCATTCAAGTCAATGTCCTCAAAGGCCCCTGAGCAAGGAGATGAAAAAGCTATGTTAACCTGAGAAATGGCAGCTGCTATTATTTAGAGCAAAAGCTAAGGGAATATACAGTGGTACCTCGAGATACCAGTGCCCTAACATATGAGATTTTTGAGATACGAGCCGTTGAGCAAGCAATATTTTGTTTTGAAATACGAGCAACATTTGAGATAGGAGTAATTGCGCGATCGGGCAGCTGCACATGACCCATCAGTTTACTGCCACTCGAGTGTCTCATAGTTTCCCACGCCTTAGTCAGTGTGCTTGTTTACCTCGTTGTCGAAGCATCTTTTGTGCATTTACATACTTTATCACATTTCTTTTTATAACCATGGGTCTGAAGAAAGCGAGTGGAAAGGTCACTCCTCAGAGGAGGATGATGTCTATTGAATTAAAGCATGAAATCATAGAAAAATATGAGCAAGGTATGCGAGTGGCTGACTTGGCGAGGCAGTACGGGAGTAGTATTTCAATGATATGCATTGTGCTTAAACAGAGTCGATAAAGGGTATAATGCCACCTAAGGGCATTACAATAATTTCTAAGCCCCGTAGCTCTCTCCATGAAAAGATGGAGAATCTACTGATGGTGTGGGTGATGGAGAAGCAGCTTAAAGGAGATACATCAACATAGGGCATCATATGCAAGAAGGTGCGAGCGATTTACGGTGATTTGCTGGAGCAGACCCCACACACTTCCATGGAGGAAGCATCGAAAGACTCATTTAAAGCCAGAAGAGGCTGGTTTGATAACTTCAGGAACAGGTCCGGCATTCACTCCATCGTCAGGCATGGTGAGGCAGCAAGTTCGGATGTGAAGACAGCTGAGGATTTCCTCAAAACTTTTTCCAAACTGATAGAAGCCAAAGGATATATCCCCTAGCAAGTCTTCAACTGTGACGAGACAGGGCTTTTCTGGAAGAAGATGCCGAATAGGACTTATATAACGGCAGAGGAGAAGGCGATGCCAGGCCACAAACCCATAAAAGATAGGCTAACTCCAATGCAAGTGGCGACTGCAAGATCAAGCCTCTGCTCCTGTACCATTCGGAAAACCCCAGAGTCTTTAAGTCACATAAGATTTTAAAAGATAAACTGCAAGTTATGTGGAGGGCAAACCCGAAGGCATTGGTCACCAAGCAGTTCTTTGTGGAATGGGTAAACCTGGTTTTTGGCCCTTCTTTTAAGAAATATCTACAGGAAAACAACCTAACCATGCAAGCTCTCCTCGTCCTCGGCAATGCTCCTGCTCACCCACCGAACCTTGAAGATGAACTCCTCAAATAGTTCAAGTTTATAAAGGTTGTCTACCTACCTCCCAACACCACTCCTATCCTGCATGGATTAGGAGGTGATTTCTAATTTTAAAAAGCTGTACATCAAGCACCTGTTCCGGCGCTGCTTGGAGGTGACGGAGAACACAAACCTCACCCTTCGAGAGTTCTGGAAGGACCACTTTAACATCGTGATATGCCTCAGAATTATTGATCAGGCCTGGCTGCGTGTTACAACGAGGACTTTGACCTCTGCATGAAAGAAGCTGTGGCCTGAGGCTGTAGCCAAAAGGACCGTCAAAGGATTCAAACTCAAGGTGCCAGTGGAGGAGGAGATGGTGTCTCTGGGAAAATCCATGGGCCTGGAGGTGGATGAGAGAGACGTGAATGAGTTGGTCGAGGAGCACTCTTTGGAACTCACCATGGAGGAGTTACAAGAGTTGCAGTCTCAGCAACATGCGGAGGTTCTGCAAGAAATTGGTTTTGAGGAGGAGCCAGAGATGGAGGAGATCTCTACAAGTGAGATAAAGGAGATCTTAGGAATGTGGGAGAGGGTATCACACTTGATGAAAAAGAAACACCCCGAAAAGGTTGCTACTGGTCGTACATCAGAGCTGTTCAATGAAACTTGCCTCACCCTTTTCAGAAACATTCTGAAAGGGAGAAAGAAGCAAATCTCGTTGGACAAGTATTTTTTTGAAATCGGCCAAAAATGCAAAGACCAGTAGCAATTAAGTTCAGTGAAGATTACTTAAGTTACATTCAGTTTAGGGATAAAGTGTAGCATTAAGAGTGTAACGAGTAGGTAAATACACTTTAAAAACCAGTTTATTCCTTTACATTCTCTTTTATTATGCTTTTATACAATATTTGTCATTTATAAATACATTTTTCTTATTCAAAAACTCATAACAAGAACAACTGAGGTGGCATTTTGGGGGCTGGAATGGATTAACGGCATTTCAATTGATTTCAAGGGGGAAATTTGCTTTTAGATACGAGCAACTTGATATATGAGCAAGGTTATGGAATGAATTAAACTCGTATCTCGAGGTACCACTGTATGTGCAACATAATACCCCTGAAACTAATATAATATTGTATGTGAAATATATTTAAATATTCAATTTTCAAATGCTAGTGGTAAAAATGACAGTCACTTCTCTTTTTCTGAACCTCTAAATCTTTGTAAAATAATATAAATGAGCCCAAGCCCTGCCTTACCTCCCTAAAGCATTAATAATCCCTATTCCTCTAGGTTATGACAATCAGCCTTACACTTTACAAGGGAAAGGAAAGCAACAAATGTGGAAAGCTTTCATCCCAACACAGTGCAAGAACCATTTTCAAGAACACCGTGTTTCCATGGGCGGACATGGGAGTTGTAAGTAATTGCCCATAAAATAGGCATTAAGGCTCTGAGCCCTGCCAACACTTTTGTCTAACATGTATACCCACATAAGATGCATGAAACTATTCTACTGAGAGGAAGCTACTCCATCAGCCATACAATCACAGCCCAGCAACTCTTCCCTAAGAAAGAGTTAATAACAAAAATGCCCCCCATTTTGATAAGAGAATGTGTTAGAAACTGGGCCCTCTACTATATCTACTTAGACTTAAGAACAGCCCATCCGCCAGGTCTCCACCAACAGTTATGTAGTCTAAATTGTGACATTACTGCTGGAACAAGCATGTGCACCACAGCACACCACTGCCTTTGACAGTCTTTATAAGTAGTAATTAAACTCAAAGGCTTTGCAATGAGACATGCACCGTTTGTAGTCCATGTACACAATAACTTCCTAGAGCATTTTGTAGTGTTGGTCTAGAGTCGATTGTCCACATTTCATGGTTTTTCGTGTGCTTTATTTTCCAGAGCTGGAGCAAGATTAAGTAACTTTTCCCTAATACAAAATTCAATCAGCAGGTATCAGAACACCCATGATCTTTCCTCTGACACAGATTTTTCATTGTGGGAAGACAGAAAGGTATACAAAAAGCACCGAGGACTTCAAGGATGCTGATGTCTCTGAAATTTGGACCTTTTCTTCTTTTATTGCTAACTTCCTGAAGTAATTAGGGCACTGATTTCTAAGCTAATGCCTTCTAATGGTCACTTAATTTTGGACAAACTGCAGAGTAGAATGCTTTTGAAACTAGAATTAATTGTTTAAAAGACAGTATTTGGATTAGTCTGGTAAATGTAGAGAGAAAAAAAATACCTTTTACTGAGACATTAAAAATAATAAAATTCCCTCCAGTCCTAGAGCTAATACATCTTGTAAGTCTCTTTCTCTCTTTTGTGAAAGTAATCAGCCCAGAGCCGTGGTCAGCAAACTGTGGCTTGCAAGCCACATGCAGCTCGTTGGGCCCTTGACTGTGGCTCTTCCACAAAATACCACAGCCTGGGCAAGTCTATTTTGAAGAAGTGGTGTTAGAAGAAGTTTAAGTTTAAAAAATTTGTCTCTCAAAAAAAATTTCAGTCATTGTACTGTTGATATTTGGCTCTGTTGACTAATGAGTTTGCCGACCACTGGCCCAGAGAACGAAGCAACAGCAGAGACCTTACTACCTGTTTATGGGAGTTTGATGCTGTATCCTATCATCTTATCATGAACTTAGAAAGGGAAATCTTGGAGCCAGAAGGTGTCATGCTGCAATTATAAAAATATATATATAACTCTCTCATTCAGAAACACCCATCTAAGTATGTTGTGCTCAGTCTCCAGAAAGCTAATATAAAGCACAAAGGAGGTAAGTTTCAGTCCTCTAAAACTATAGTCTGTTGAGAGGCAAAGGTGTATAAATAGCAAAGAACACTGAGGCAAATTCTGTGACAGAAATATAGATACGATTAATAGGGTCAATAGAGGAATTTTTGAGTGGGAAAAAGCTGAGGATTTCTAAATCTTGAAGTGTGTGCAGGTTCCAATAGATAGACAAGGAAAGGAAGAGAACAGCAGGCACAGGGAGCCATTAGAGCACAGAGGTATGAAGTACAAAAGAAGTAATGTCCTTGGATATAAGATTAAATGGTGGGTATATTGAGGAAACCTCTGAATGCTACATAAAATGTCCAGAAATTGGTGTATAAACTCATAAACCACTAATTTTTTAGTAGGAAACCACATTAATAAAAATTATGAGTTCCAATTGAGTTTCTTTTCTCCTCATAAGAAAGACAAGACAAGTTTGATGAGAAAAAAAGAAATAAGAACCATGGTACAGAAGAAAAGCAGGGTTGGGAGGATCAATTCCACTTTGCAAATCTTTATTTCGAACCTGCTTATTGTCTTTATCTACTTCGTCATTTTCTATTTATTGTCAAGTGTTGACATTCTCCTCTCTTTAACTTCATTATAATACAGTATTTAAATGTCACTTCATAATTTTACCCCCAGACTGGAATTTTATCCTGCCCAAATTTTCACTTGCCTGCTTGACATAAGAAGACAGATATGCTATTAATTTCCAAACTCAATTTAGCCAAATTAAGTTTTATCTCCCTCAAGACCCTGATTTTCTTCTGTATTCTTCTAATCACTTAACATTCATCCTCAAATCATCCAGACTGGCACTACAAAAGTTAATTCAGACTATGCTTTTTTTTTTCAATCCATAAACAATACATTGTCAAATCCAATGACAAAACCTCTCTTAATATCTACACATCCAGCACCGTCATGTCATCCTCTCTGTCCTGGGCCTATGCAAAGTCCACTGACTTAATTTCACCCCTGGACTACCAGGTTAATTTCTAATTGGTTTCCTTGTCTTGATCCTCTTCCTTTACTATGCAGCTTAAGATTGAGTCTTATGCACTTTCTCACAAATCATTGCTGTTCTTTTCTTATTGTCTATACAATGGAGTCAGCCACCTGAGTGTGATATATAGAGTCTTAAGTGATCTGGCTAAAATCTCCAACCAATCTCTCTGTGCTTTCTAGAATACCCATTCTTCAGATGCACTATTCAATATCTTGGCTCTAACTACATCTTTTTTTTCAGGTTTGCCTATTGAAATTCTACTTATTTTTCGAGTCTGAGCTCACATACTACTTTCTTTTCCACAAAACCCTATGCCCTAGCCTATTTGGCACAGTGGATAGAATGTTGGCCCTTGGATTGAAGGATCCTGGGTTCAATTCTGATCATCATGGTCAAGGGCACATATAGGCTGCAACCAATTGATGTCTCTCTTTCACATTGATATTTCTTTCTCTTTCCAGCCATTGTGACTCAGTGGTTGAGCATCAACTTATGAACCAGGTGGTCACAGTTCAATTCCCAGTCAGGGCACATGCCTAGGTTGTGGCTCAATCAACCACTAGGAGCATGGAGGTGGCAGTTCATCATTGATTCTCTCTCATCATCTATTTCTCTCTCTTCCTCTCTGAAATCAATAAAAAATATAGATATTTTTTTAAAAACCTTTATGATTTTATTATCTCCACTGAATAAAAACTACTTTCTCTTTGTGTCCATTCAGTTCCTTGAGTGCCTTATTTCTGCCTGTCATTTACTATTTTTATGTGTTTTCTCTGTTTAATTAAAAGTTCCTTGAGTAATTATGTTGCATTCATCAAAATATTTCTTGCTATCAATATACCATCAATATATGTTCTACAAGTAAAGGATTTTAAGGGAAAGGATACATATATTACTTATTCTTTAACTGGAGGCCTGGTGCACAAAATTCATGCAACCCAGCCTGCACCCTCTCCAATTTGGAACCCTGCAGTCAGACATTTCTCTCACAATCCAGGACCACTGGCTCCTAACTGCTCACCTACCTGCCTGCCTGATCACCCCTAACTCCTCCCCCCCACCAACTTGATCACCCCTAACAGCCTCTGCCTGCTGGCCTGGTTGCCCCCAACTGCCCCCACTCACCTACCTGTTCACCCACAACTTCTTCTCTGCTGGCCTGGTCTCCCACAACTGACACCACCTCTGCCCCCCCCTCCCCCTCCGCCGGCCAACCTGGTTGTCCCATGCAGCCTGAAGTTAAGTCATTTGGTCATTCCTCACTAACTCCCTTTCCAGCCTGGTCACCCCACCCAGCCTGTGATTGGTTGTCTGTCCACTTGTTTTGGTTGTGACTGCCCCTGGCTTTTTATATATTAGGATTTGTTTCCAGGTATTAAAAACCTCTGGGGATGTAAGTTTCCTGGCCAGTGATTACATGATCCTTTCAAAAAATTGGAATTGTACCCTTCCTAGCGTGTTAAGTGATTCAGGCCATAAGTTTCAATGGTTAAACAAATATGTATTGGCTCCTAACTATTTTCATTAGTAATTTATTAATTTACTATTTAAAAATCTTTATTAAACATTTTCTTTCCCCCCAAAATGTCCTAAATGTTACAAATATGGTGATGGGTAAGATTGGACTAGTTTGTTTTTATTCTAATGGGACAGTGATTTTTTTTATTATTTTTAAGTAATAAAACCAAAGGTAGAAAGAAGAAAAAAGATAAAACAGGGCGATGGGATCATACTTGGGTGATTCAAGAAAGCCTCTTGCCGAAACCGGTTTAGCTCAGTGGATAGAGCCTCAGTCTGTGGACTGAAAGGTCCCAGATTCGATTCCGGTCAAGGGCATGTATCCTGGTTGCAGGCACATCCCTAGTAGGGGGTGTGCAGGAGGCGGCTGATCGATGTCTCTTTCTCATTGATATTTCTAACTCTCTATCTCTCTTCCTTCCTCTCTATAAAAAAATCAATAAAATATTTTTTTTTAAAAAAAAAGAAAGTCTCTTATTGAGATGACATTTGAGCTGATAGATAATTACATCATTCTGTAAAACCAGGTACTTGTGGGTAATAGGGGTACATGATAGAACTCAAAATGCCAAGAAACATATTTTTTGTCTATAAATGGGTTCTTGAGTCAGAAGCAATGCTGTGCATTAGGCTGTGATGACAATTTTTTCCTCCAAGACGTAAAGTCTGCCACCATATTACTACTGTCTGGAGAGATATATAATATATAATAGGGTTTTAAGACTGTCCACTGATGCTAACTAGGCTCTTAGAGATGGCAGTATCCAGATAAACTTTACTATTAAAAAAAGTTTTTGTTATTGAAGTTATGTTCTGCCTCATCCCTGATAACATGTCGCTTTGCTCATAACCACGTGGAGGAGTCTAATATAGTTGGGCAATGATGCCCACAAGGATGCTCATCTGGACAACCTAATAATTGAGATATATTTCTATCATGAACTAAATTCTTTTGGTACACATTTGTATGAGAACCAAATACCCATATGCTGCCCTACAAAACACATTGTCTTTAGTCTTCTAATAGCATTCCTCCCACGTACCCAACTATTAACCACTGAGCATATGTAGGTAAGAGTTGTCTCTTAGGCTCTCTCTCTCCATTCTACTCCATTATTTGTGCTGAAAGATGTTCTTTTTCCAATTCCTGCAAGAACCACCTGTAATAAATGCTGCTTTAATAACACTACAGTTCATTTCCAGCACACTCACACCTAGGGTCATCTGTAAATCAAGATTAAAATTATTCCTCCGTAGCCATCTTTTCATAGGTTGCTTCTATGAGGTCATGAAGCAGACTAAGGAGGGAGAAGCAGTGAAGTGGGATTCATTACACTAGGAATGTAAGCCACATGCTTATGTAATTGACCTGTGATTCTACCACCTGCTTGGTTCCTGTCACATAATTTCTATTTTTATATAACAACAATATACTAGCATACTTGATTTCATGGAAAAGGGGATCTGATAACACTCCTTGATGGGCAATGTGGATCATATGGTCATTTGGTGTCTATGATCAGGCATTCAATATATACCAAAGCCCAGTATAATAAAAACTCTTTTTTTCCCTAAAGAAAAATGAATATTTGTATAAAAAGACATGGTTTCGTTCTTAAATTCTAGTGATTTTCCATTGGGTATTGTCAGTGTTTTATGTGGTATTCCTTTTCCAAAACACTTTAAGTGCCAAAATTCTGCTTTACCTGAGGACTAAATAATTAAACTGTTTGTCCAGAAATCTATCTTTTTTTCTCAGTACAGTGTAACCTCAGATCTCCAACTTAATTCATTCTGAAAGACTGTTTGAGAAGCAATTTGTTCAAAAACCAAATCATTTTTCCTATTAGAAATAATGTAAATTGAATTAATATATTCCAGGCCCCCCAAATGATTCCTTGTTCTAATCTTTCTTATATACAATACATATCTAATACTGTTTAATCTATAAATAAACACTTCTTTTCTTAAATTTATCAAACCACTCCCTACTAGACTTAAATGAATTTTTCATATATCACTGCCTCCAAAATGTTGCCTTTTGCTAACTGCTTTTCCTTTATCCAATCAACAACAGTTTTGCCATCTATTCAGTTGTCTGTGATTGCCATTTTGTGAATATTTTTACACCCTTAGAAAGATTAAACATGTATTATGGTCACAGAGCTGTATTCATTCTATGGACATATGCAGGTAATAAAAAGAGAAAGATCAAGAATGATATCTTCATCCATTTTAAATCAATTTTTGTAGATGGGAACAAAGACCCAAATATAAGACCCAAAACAATAAGTTACACAGAAGAAAGGATAGGTACCAAACATATTGATCTTGGTCATAGAAAACATTTTGTGAAATTAACCCCTAAGATAAGATAAGTAAAGACAAAAATAAATGAATGAGACTGTCAAACTAAAAAGTTTCTGCACAGAAACAACAACAGCAACAACAACAACAAAAAAACTGACAACAAAACAAAGAGGGACCCAACCAGATGGGAGATATTTGCAAACAGTAGCTCCAGCAAAGGTTTAATTTTCAAAATATATAAAGAACTCAGAAAACTAAACACCAAACAAATAAACAACCCAATAAAAAAAATGGGCAAGGACCTGAAAATATACCTCTCCCAAGAAAAATATATGAACAGCCAATACATATATGAAAAGATGTTCAACCTCACTAGCAATTAGGGAAATGCAAATCAAAACTGCAATGAAATACCACCTCACACTATTTAAGTGGCCATTATCAACAAGACAAGCAATAACAAGTGTTGGAGAGATTGTGGAAAAAAGGAACTCTCATTCACTGCTGGTGGAAATGCAGACTGACACAACCACTATGGAAAACAGTCTGTTGATTCCTCAAAAAATTAAGAATAGAGATACCATACAATGCAGTAATCTCTCTCCTGGATATATACCCGAAAACCTCAAAATCAAGTATTCACAAAAATATATACAGCCCTAAGTTCATTGCAGCATCATTCACAGTGGCCAAGACATGGAAACAACCAAAGTATCCTGCAATAGAGGACTGGATAAAGATATGGTATATATACAGAACGGAATTCTACTCAGCCATAAGAAAGGATGAAATAGCGCCATTTGCAACAACATGGATAGACCTTGAGAATATTATGCTAAGTGAAATAAGTCAATCAGAAAAAGTTAAGAACCTCATGATTTTACTCATATATGGGATATAAAACTGAAACACGTGAACACAAACAGCAGTGTGGTGGTTGCCAGATGAAAGGGCATAAGGGATGAAGGGGCTCCTAATATATGGTAATAGAAGAAGTTTTTACTGTGGGTGGTGCAATATACAGATATTTTAACATAGAAAACAATATCTGAAATCTATATGATCAGATGTCACTCCAATAAATTTAATTTTATAAAGAATTATGTCTGGATATTTGGCTTGGTGCCAGAAGTTAAAGCAAAGAAAGTTTGTACATTACTAGGAAGTGAAAAGGGTATTCCGACTCACCTTGGTGTGCACAACAGAATGAGGTCTGTGCCAAAGTAGTGACTGAGGTAATCACAGGTACAAGAGAGGAGTTCATGCTAAATGTGATAGGAGGGGTTTCACTAGAGGGCTGGAATCAGGAGGAAGAGCAGGACTTCAACTCAAGGAATAAGAGAAGGTACCTTGCACCAAGAAGATTGATTCATGCATGGGCACTATATCCAGTTGTACATTGAATACTACTAGGGGGTGGAGATGGGAAAATACTATGCATAATGTTGGGATGGCAAATAAACCAGTGTAACCAATGAAAGATGTAGAGTTAAGGAAGTTTAGTGGGGTTAAGATGTTAAAAGAAGCCCCTATTCAGCTATTACAACATTCATTTTAGGCATATTTAAACAATCTTAACTCCACCGAATCCAACAGGCATGGGAAATTTTTGTAAGCATTCTAAGTTTCCCAAATCCCCTCTTAACTAATCATCAAATATTAGTTCATCCAAGCTCCAGTAGCAGAGGATCCAGCTATAAACATTTTTTATGAAAAGCTTTCCTCTCATCTGCTAAGGTGAGACAGATGAATCCTCTGGCCTTTTATCCAAGAAAGCATTCTTAACTGCTGAGACTAGACTTGTTTCATCAATAAATGAGCTGTTAAAATTGATTTCTCCTCATTGAAAGACACTTCATTCATAAATATACTCTGCCACATGGAGCCCATTTGAGTCACAATCTGGGCTGTTCCAAATGAACTCTTTCATTACACGCATGCTATTCAGTACTCTTATTGGTGTCATTGTGTAAAATCCTATTTTTTCCACATGTTCACAATACCTCAAACTTAAATGTCAGTCAGAGTTTCAGGGATTTTTCATTTTTAGAAATAATACTTTTGTATATAGGAGATATTTTATTCCTGTCACAGGCCCCAGTGAACTATTTGGCGAGGATAAATATTAGTTAAGGAAACATAACTTGAGATTATCTTTTCTATATCTTGTAAAAACATTATTTCCCATAGCACATGGGCAAGATAACATTTGTTATATTACTGCCATTTTCAAGGGAAAAATGCCTCTACTGGAATAACATTGATCATATTTTTGGAAGTCAGGGAAATATATAAAATATTGCTTTAAAAATATATGGACTGTGGAATAATGTCTTTCTTGTTTTACAGATCATTGATAACAATGAATTAATAAGCTATTACAGGTTTGGGAGACCTGTGGGGTGTGAAATGCTTTGTGAAGAACATGTCATACCCCACTTTTCTGCCTGAGTTTTGACGAGTTCACAAGTATAACAATGCACAAATTCAATGGCGAGCACATTTAGAAAGGTCAATTTATTATGAAATACATAGAATTATAGATACTGTGCGGAAACTTCCTAACAATAAAATTTAAATTACTAAGTGAAGATTGTTAGAACTGTTTAATTAGAGAAAGGTTCTGGACTCAGCAAATTCTTGGGGAAATCCTGACCCATGCTGACTTACTGTTCTCCTCAGCATTCTGAGGTGGACATTCCCTCTCCTCTGACTCCAAACACAAATAGTGTTCTCCATTTGTGGCTAATTCCATATGTTTCTTGTGACATCTGCTAGTATTTTTGTTTAAAATAAAAAGATTGCTTTAATTTTCAACATATCTATCCTCATTTTAGGATGTAAGCCATTTACTATGCCTTTTGCTTTAAATTTGTTATTGCTTTGGGATTCATGTGCAACATTTGTAATGCCTTTTCTGCAGAAATCTTATTTGAAAATGGCAAGGGTGGACAGCTGTAACTCAAGCCCTGGGATTGAAATAAGACAATGCAAGGCCCTCTAATTCTTCACTTTCTGCTTTTTTCTCAAACTTCAGTAAAGAAGAGAGGACATCTTTTGTTTTTTAGAAACTAAGAATAAAAGAAAAAAGATTATTGTTTACAGATAATGAGTGGTCAGCAATTCTTTTAGAATGGGACAAATATTCAAAAGGCCCAAACTATTCTATTGGCACAACTGCACAAAAACAACCATATGCTCTGGCCTGGGGGGTTAATTATTACATTGAAATTGATTAGAGCAGTTTATCTTCATGAAAACAACTCCATTTAAACTGATCAGTATTGGCCATTAATAAACATCAATTGTTTAAGACTTGGCTTTACATACAAATCTCCATTTATTTTCAGAACAATATCTATGTTAAAAGAATTGATTATCCAATTGGACCTAAATTTTCACAGTAACCTTAAGTAAGTCTAACAATAGCATGAGGTTCTAGGCAGCTGAAAAAAAATTAGGAAAAATCAGGAGGCTGTCCAGGAATGACTCCCATTTTGTTGTAACACCATGTTGAAAGGGAGAGACTAGTGGTTCCCAACGATGTGAGAGATTAACAGAGAATCTGGGTAGCTTTTCAAAATCTGCCTGCCAGCCCCCATACCTGCCCTCTTCAATTCTGATATGTATTCATATGATCATGTTAGTGTGTGTATGTGATAGAAAGAGTACATGCTTGGATGCACACATGTGTGAACATGCAAGTCCTCCCATGGATTTTTTTTTTTTGCTTGAATTACAAAATACACATGTGGACCTAAATAAATAGCTGCTTCTTTTCTCATGGATTTATTAGTCGATCCATCCAATAATTCAATGATATTTATTAAGACATTGTTTTAGGTGTTGGGATATAGTGGTAACCAAGGCATATAAAGGCACTAAATAAATGAAGGATGCATAGGGGTGGACAAAATAGATTTACAGTTGTTTGTATGGAAAAAGACATGCAGGTTATGAGCATTAATATACTCATACACTGTTTCTCTCATACAAATGTAAACATACTTTTGCCAACCCTCTATATATGTAGACTTATCTTGAATCTAAACAAAGATTTAAAGAACAAAGTTAATCCTTAAATAATCTATATAATGGGGAATTGGTAAATATTATGATAATATTTATTGCTAATAATATTTTATGCTGATGTAGTCTTCTAAAATTTAAAAAGTTTCAATTGTTTTGAACTATTACCATGATTTATGTGATCTGCCTACATTATATGCATCAGTTATAATGACTTCATGACTAATTATCTCACATATGCATAGATACATATAAGGTATATATACACACATACAGGTATATATAAGATACACATATAAGATAATTAGTCATGCAAGTCATTTTCATTTTTGCATCTTTCACAGTGACCATCAATGTACTCAAGTCAAAGTTAAGTACTAAAATATTAAAAAACCTAGATGGCTGCATAGATGAACACCTAAACTGCTGCTTCGCACAACAATTTCAAAACTACAACTAAAAGACAAATGGATATAATCCAGAACTATAGGAAATCTGGCTGAAGGAAAGAGAGGGGCTCACAGAGACTCAGAGGAACTGCAAAAAGCTGAGGTACAGAGACACAGGCATAGAGAGGACGGGCAGCGGAGTGCTTGGCTGGCTTCCTCTAGAATTGGGCCCCTATTCTGGGCAAGACTCATATGAGGGAAGTCTGGAATGTCGTGAAAAGGGAGGAGTGCACAGAAACATTGGGGAGCCATGAAAGGCAGAGTTCTGGAGGTGCACTAGCATGAATGCGCACACAGAGGGCTGACTCTTGATTGTACCACTGGGTTTCTCTAGCAGGAGGAAGACAGAAACTCCCAACTATGCTGAAATCCAATTCCGACTTCACTGAATCCCAGTATCAGGTGAGACCCTGGGGACCCAGATTCAACTTAGGGGAGTTGGAAAGGCAGAGGTCTGGAGGTGCACAAGCACAAGTGCACAGAGAGGGCTGCAGAGATTACCAAGGAACACTGAGACCCAGGAGCTGCATAGGGCAGGGTTGACAGGAAGCCAAGGTTGTCTGTTCAACACTGAGACTCTGCCTCATCCAAGCTAAACACACAGGCTTTTGCAGGTTTGCAAGTCTTGTATGATAAGGCTGACTCTAGCACAGAAATTCTCCTGGTGTAGGCACAGCTGATCCTCACAACCAGTTGGCTTGGATGTCAATTCCCCTTCCCGGTGATACCAACAACAATCACGACTTAATTACAATAAGGCTGTACCCTCAGTCCACGAAGTAGTGCCCCAAGAGAGTCCACCTCAGGTAATTGGGGAGGCAGAGCTACTGGGCCATATAGGACACCTAGCACACAACACTACTCTACCAACTCAGGGAAGCAACAAAAATACATAGACAAAGGAACAGATCACAAACAAAAGAAATGGAAAAAAATAAATGACTGGATATAGAGTTCAAAACCACGGTTATAAGGTTTTTCAAGAATTTCCTAGAAAAGATGAATGAATTTAGCAAGATCCAAGAAGAGATGAAAAAGCATCAACTAAAGATGAAAAGGGACTCAAGAATCCAAGATGGCAGCATAGGTAAGCACCTACCTTCCTGCCTCACACAACAATTTCAAAACTACAACTAAAAGACAGAATGGATATCATCCAGAACCACAGGAAGCTGGCTGAGTGGAAATTCTACAACTAGAAGGAAGGAGAGAGGCTCACTGAGACCCAGAGGAGCTGCAAAAAGCTGAGGTACAGAGATGCGCATGTGCAGAGAGCGGGTGCACAAGAACCTGGCTGGCTTTCTCTGGCAGGAGAGAAAAAGAGACTACCAATGGCATTGAACCCCTTATCCTATGACACAAAACCCCAGATCCAGCAGAAACTCATATGGGCGGAGTTGGGAGTGTGAAAAGGGAGAAGTGCATGGAAATTTAGGGGAGTCGCAAAAGATCGGAAGTCTGGTGGTGAGCACAGCACTGCGTCCAGATGACTGACTGCTGGTTGTGCTGTTGGCTTTCACGAGTAGGCAGGAGACAGACCCTCCCAACTGCACCACTTCTAACTCCACTAAACCCCAGTTTCAGGCAAAACCCTGGGGACCCAGACGCATATGGTCATGGAGCACAGGGGAGCTGGAAAGGCAGCAGTCTAGAGGCACTGCGTACACACTCAGGGACCGCTTCAGAGATTACCCAAAGTCACATGAAACCCAGAGGTCATGGAGGGCAGGGCCGACTGGGAAGGCAAGGCGGTCTGTTAAGCCCTGAGACTCCACCCTTCCCAAGCTCAACAGAGAGGCTTTTGCAGTTTTGCAAGTCTGGTATCATAAGGCTGAATCCAACACAGAAGTTCTCCTGGCATAGTGAAAATGCTGAGACAAGGGAAGGGATCACAAACAAAAGAAATGGAGGAGAACAAACGACTGGATGTTGAGTTCAAAATCATGCTTATAAGGTTTTTCAAGAATATCCTAGAAAAGTTGGATAAAGTTAGCAAGACCCAGAGGAGATGAAAAAGAACCAACTGGAGATGAAAAAGAAACAATTAGAGATGGAAAAGGACCAACTAGAAATAAAAAAGGACCAAGTAGAGATGAAAAAGGACCAACTAGAAATTAAACATACACTGACTGAAATAAAAATATTATACAGCTGAGACCGGTTTGGCTCAGTAGATAGAGCGTCAACTTGTGGACTGAAAGGTCTCGGGTTCGATTCTGGTTGGGGGCATGTACCTTGCTTGCGGTCATATCTCCACTGTGGGGCATGCAGGAGGTGGCTAATCGATGTCTCTCTCTCATCGATGTTTCTGACTTTCTGTCTCTCTCCTTTCCTCTCTGTAAAACATCAATAAAATATATTTAAAAAATATATATTATACAGAGTCCTAACAGCAGACTAGAGAAAGGCAAGTATCAAGTCAAAAATTGGAAATAAAAAGAATCAGAAAACACTCAACTGGAAAAGCAAGAAGAGAAAAGAATCCAAAAATGTGAAGATAATGTAAGGAGCCTCTGGGACAACTTCAAGCATACCAACATCAGAATTGTGAGGGTGCCAGAAGAAGAGAGAGAGCAAGATACTGAAAACCTATTTAAAGAAATAATGACTGAAAACTTCCCACATCTGGTAAAAGAAATAGACTTACAAGTCCAGGAAGCACATAGAACCCCATATAAAAGGAATCCAAAGAGGACTACACCAAGACACATCATAATTAAAATACCAAGAGCAAAAGACAGAGAGAGAATATTAAAAGCAGCAAGAGAAAAACAGTTCATTACCTACAAGGAAGCACCCATACGACTGTCAGCTGATTTCTCAACAGAAACGATGCAGGCCAGACGGGAGTGGCAAGAAATATTCAACATAATGAATAGCAAGAACCTACAACCAAGAATACTCTATCCAGCAAAGCTATCATTCAGAATAGAAGGGCAGATAAAGAGCTTCACAGATAAGAAAAAGCTAATAGAGTTCATCAGCTCCAAACCAGTATTATATGAAATGCTGAAAGGTACTCTTTTAGGAGAGGAAGAAGAAGAAAAAAAGACAAAAAATTATGAACAACAATTACATATCTATCAACAAGTGAATCTAAAAGTTAAGTGAATTAAAAATTTGATCAACAGAATAAACTGGTGAATATAATAGAATCAGGGGCACAGAAAGGGAGTGGAGTGATAATTCTTAGGGGTAAAGGGGTGAGTGGTGTACAGGCAGACACTGGACAAAAATCATACACCTATGGATGAGGTCAACGGGAGGGAGGTAAGGGTAAAGAGAAAGGTGGGAGCTAGGTGGAGGGAGTTATGGAGGGGGAAAAAGAGAAACAAATGTAATAATCTGAATAATAAAGATTTAATTAAAAAATATGAAAAGGGACCAACTAGAAATTAAACATACACTGACTGAAATAAAAAATATTATACAAAGACCTAACAGCAGACTAGAGGAAGGCAAGAATCAAGTCAAAGATTTGAAATAGAAAGAAACAGAAAACACTCAACTGGAAAAGAAAAAAGAATCCAAAAATTTAAAGATGTGTATGGAGCCTCTGAGTTAACCTCATGTGTACCAACATCATAATTATAGGGGTGCCAGATGAAGAGAGAGAGCAAGATATTTAAAACATATTTGAAAAAATAATGACTGAAAACTTCCCACAGTTGGTGAAAGAAATAGACTTACAAGTTCAGAAAGTGCACAGAACCCCAAACAAAAGGAATCCAAAGAGGACCACATATCATAATTAAAATGCCAAGAGCAAAAGACAAAGAGAGAATATTAAAAGAAGCAAGAGAGAAAACAGTTATTTACCTATAAGGGAGTAACCATACAATTGTCACTGATTTCTCAACAGAATCTATGCAGGCCAGAAGGGGATGGCAAGAAATATTCAAAGTGATGAATAGCAAGAACCTACAACCAAGATTACTTTCAGAATTAAAGGTCAGATAAAGAGCTTTGCAGATAAAAAAAAGCTAAAGGACTTCATCACTACCAAACCAGTATTATATGAAATGCTGAAAGGTATTCTTTAAGAAGAGGAAGAAGAAAAAAAAAGGTAAAGATAAAAATTATGAACAACAAATATGTAACTATCAACAATTGAATCTAAAAATCAAGTGAATTAAAAATTTGATGAACAGAATAAATTGGTGAATATAATAAAATCAGGGGCATAGAAAGGGAGTGGACAGACAATTTTCAGGGGGAAAGGTGTGGGGGTGCAAGGAGAGAATAGACAAAAATCATATACCTATGGATGAGGACAATGAGGGAGGGGAGGTAAGGGCAGAGGGAGGAGTGATAGCTGGGTGAAGGGGAGCTATAGGGGGAAAAAAGAGGAACAATTGTAATAATCTGAACAATAAAAATTTATCAAATAAAATATTTAAAAAAATAAGAAAATAAAACTAAGTACTAAAATATTGCCTGTCATTTATATAGGTCTTAATAGCTTTTAAATACTTCTAATATTTCATTTTATTCCTATATCTTATTTATTAATTTTAATCAATAGAGAGGTTCAGAGAGGTTCCATTATTCATTTATTCAAGATTATATGATTAGTTAGAAGCAAAGTCCCACTTCTTTTGCTTTCTTTTTTATCTAATGCTTTTTTTCATTGTACCATGCGGCTTCTCATATGTTGTGTGTGTGTGTGTGTGTGTGTGCGCGCGCGCTCGCGTGTGTGTCAGATTTCTCAGGTATATGATATGTCATATATATATATGGGGAGAAATGAACTCATTTTGTGGAATTGGTAATGAAGATGGAAGATTAGATTGCTTGATATACATATCAAGCTCCTTATCTTTGAATAACCAAGATGGACTGAGAATTATTGGCATGTCAGCAGAGGCAAAGATGTGACTGCATCACAGTTGTGATTCAGAAGACATGATACCCTGAAGGCAACCTTAGTATAAGTCATGTGCATCCAGGATCAAAATGAAGAGAAATTTCTATCATCAAAGAAAGCATGTCAGGATATGGCAGCAAATTAAGTACAATAGAAGATGATAACAGAACTCAAGTGAAGAAATCATCCAGCTTGCATCCCACACCTGTTATTTATGCCTTTTCCCTGCTTTTGTGAAAACAAAATGCCAAATTTATTCTACACCGTTATTTTTTTTAAATATATTTTATTGATTTTTCACAAAGAGGAAGGGAGAGGGCTAGAAAGTCAGAAACATAGATGAGAGAGAGACATTGATCAGCCACCTCCTGCACACCCCACACTGGAGATGTTCCTGCAAGCAAAGTACATGCCCCCGACCGGAATCAAACCCAGGACCTTTCAGTCCACAGGCTGATGCTCTATCCACTGAGCCAAACTGGTCTCGGCTACACCTTTATTTTTAATTTACACTTACAGCCCCTAAGGCTTGACATAGAATATGTTGATATATCTACAGAGCATGTAGTCTCTGTCCAGTTAATAAGCAAGAGATGTAAAAGCAGTTAAAGCTACCAAGCTACCACCAGCCCTAGAACTCACCAGGGGGAACAGAGCACAAACTGGTTGTATTTCTGCAACATCACATGGCTCCAGCTCAAGTGAGCCTCACTTATTGGCAAATGCACACATAGGAAATCACTCAGGGCTTCTTTTTTTGCTTTTCTAAAATTTGACAGTAAGCATCAAACAGCAACAATGTCAGCCATGGGACATAACTTTTATGCCAATTTCAGTGATGCCCTATAAATATTTTTTCTTAAATTCATAAGTTCACCAAGACCTTTTCCTTTAATATGCAAGCTTAGAGATACAAATTAAAATTCTATTTCCTCTTTACCCTCCATTCATAAAAGGCAATTAAAGTAGAATAATGTATTCTATGATACTGGCATTAGTTTTTATTTGCCTCAATGGGCTATGCCAAACCATTCCTTTCATTTATTAAAGCCATTTACAATTGCCACCAACTTTAAGCTAAATGGTTTCCCAAGGCCAAGTTTGTTCATTCATCCACTTGTTTAAAGGAATAAAAATCACTAGAGGGGCCATTGATTTATTAACCTATGGCAGTTCCTTGCATTAAGCATCTTTATCTACATGTTGAAACAAAATATATGGTAAGCCCCTGGAGAATATACAAAGCTGTGTTAGAAGATGCAGGAACATCAGTCTATAGTTTACGTTCAGAGCACCCAGAATTTGACTACCTATGGCCACACACCCTCAGAAGTTATTGGAAAGCATCAAGCTGAGCTGTTTTGGAAGCAATAGGAGCCCACTTCCCACTCTCCTTGAGCAGTTTGTCATTGCAAGGACATAGGAGAGAACAGCTATAAAAGGAAGTAGGCCCAGAAGAGAAGGCTCATGGATAAACCTTGCAGGAGTCCAGAAAACCTATATAGATTTCTGCTCTTTGTCAGGCTTTTTCACACACAACTGTGTGAAGGAGATATCACTGTCCCATTTTTCAGATGAAGAAATTAAGGCTCAAAAAGTACTATGTCCAAGGTCATAGAGCTAGTAAGCAATAAAGCCAGACTTTAAATCTAAGTCTAGCCTATCTAGAATCTCTTTCTACTGACAGTTGTCATGTAAACTTAGTAAGAACTCATAGAAAAGCATACATATACATAGTGCCAGAGTAGCACAGCCACACTAAAATAGCAGCAATAAACAAAATGAGAATAGATAGAAAAGTGAAGAAATATACATGGTCTCCCAATGTTATCTTGGATCATTAGAGGAAAAACAATTATTTTTGTATATTTTGCTTAAAATGTCAGGTTTGGTGAATGATAATAAAAAACACAACTTTAAAGGTGGGAGTGGGGAAAGATAATCAATCAGAATCCTTACTTTATGGTGATTTCCTGAATGCTTACCTGAAGTGAAATCCATGTGATTACCCAGTTAGAAACTGCCCAGTTTCTGACAACATCCAAAATGTGTCTGATAATGATTTGTTTAAAGTATTTGTTTATTAAAATCCCACCGAAATATTAATTACATATAAAATCGATGAGATTATGTCTTCAGAACTTATCTTTAAATATACAATGCTTCGCATGTATCTTTGTGTTTATTATTAGGTTTAGGGAAGGAATATTAGCCAACTGAATCTTACCATCCAAGAGCTGGCATCCTGCTACCTAGCTTAGCTAATCAGCTTCTACTAAAAGCTCCCCAGTTAAGTAGGACAAGCTTAACATTCTAGTCCAGAAAAGAAATGTGTATTATTAAAATGTATACTACAAAAAATATAACAAGAATGTGATCTAGCTGTATAAAAAACTCATGCTGCTAGGGTATCTTTTCAGCTCACAATAATTCTTCTTTCTCAGACAAAACAGTCTGACGCCTAGAACTTTCTGCAAAGAAAACAGACAAATCTCTTTTATACGCTCTGTCCTCTTGGCTATAAGAACTCCATGCAGGATTAGGCAGTTAGAGACCAAAGCTCAACTGGTCAAACAAATTCTTCTCTGTGGGAAACTGAATTTTCAATCAAATTTCTCATTGAGTAGAAGTCCTTACAGCTGAATAATATTAATGGTTATACGCTAGTAAGAAAGTTTATGTTGCCCTAATCAGTTTGGCTCAGTGAATAGAGCGTCAGCCTGCGGACTCAAGGGTCCCAGGCTTGATTCTGGTCAAGAGCATGTACCTTGGTTGTAGGCACATCCCCATTAGGGGGTGTGCAGAAGGCAACTGATGGATGTTTCTCTCTCATCCATGTTTTTAACTCTCTCTCCTCCCTTCCTCTCTGTAAAAAAAAAAATCAATAAAATATTTTTTAAAGCAACTTTTTGTTCTCTCACTTAAGTCACTAGAGCTACCCCTTCCTTCCATTTGAAGTTTTATTTATTCAACTCTTCCTAGAAGTTTATGACACATCCCATTTCTTGCCATTGAATTCTTTTTCTTGCTTAAGCTACCCAGAGATGGTGTCCATTATTTGCAAAAGAAACTGAAATAATTTGAAAGTGTAGGTCAATGGTTTTAAGAATTGATGTAGCCAGACCTAAATGAATTTAAACTAGAAAGAAAATTAATGTTCAAAATTAGGCATAGGAGGAGGAAATATTTTTGAAGTATAATAGAGTAAGAAAAGTAACCCAAAATGAAGGATCGGACCAAGTGAGTGTAAACATAGCATCCTAGCCAGGACAAACCTGGAGTCCATGCCAATAGTCAAAAAAAAGTAAGTGATGGAGGAGGCTGGTCAGATATTTAGGTTAAATATAAAGTTCTCTTCTCTTTTTGTTTTCTCTCTTTCTCTCTCTGGGACTTTATAAAATAACTAGAGGCCCGATGCATGAAATTCATACAAAGGGCTTGGCTCTTGCAGCTGTGGTGGCTTGCCTGGGCCCTTGTTATGGCTTGATCCTGAAAGACATCCAGAAGTACATCCAGTCTAATTAGCATATTATGCTTTTATTATTATAGATATTCTGCTTCTGAGGATGCAGTAACTTGGTGCTGTGTCTTGGAGCCTCAGAACATTGACAAGTTTTGAAGACATTTAGAGAGGAAAATCTTAAATAGAAGCTTACATTTGGTAGACTTTGAGGCACTTATGGCTCTGGCCGGTTGTCACTGGGCAGCTGAAACCTGCCCATAACATGGGATTGCTTGGTGCTCTCACAGGCCTTCCATGCCATGGCCCTGAATCTTCAGGTCCTCATGTCATGGTCAAATCCAACATCTCCTTAGGTAAGAGAAGTTGCCATGAATCACACACGAACAACTAGGTGAAATAAACAGATTTTGAAATAATCTTGGGTTTTGGGGGAAAGATTCAGACAAAGCATTTGTTTGCCCTAGTAGATGGTGGGTCCACATCTCAATATCAGGATGGAGGGGTGTGGCATATATGGGAACAGAAACTGACTTTGCAGCTTGTCAGAAATCTAATTTTTTCATATCACCTTCTACTGCTACAGCTTCAGCTCAGCTCTCAGTGCTGTCAGCTGATAGAAGCAGGAGGACTTTATCAATTTTACTCATTACACCTTGTGGAAGCAAAGTTAGATATATGTCACATAAGAAAAATTTAGTACCAAGGCCCAATTTTCAGGCATCAGGTTGGTGTACGTATATCACAAACCCAAGAAATGACAAGAAATACAGTGTGTGGCTCTTTTGCATTTATTATTCAATAAAGTTTTTCAATATATCCTTTGAACTCTTCTAGTAAACTGTTTTAAACTAAAGATTTTGAGAATAGAAGGTAACTTTATGATTGACAGCTGAATGTATTTGACCAGTTGTATCTTATTCAATGAAATATTGTGGCTGATACACAATATGCTCACCACATTAAAAGTGCTTTAAGAAATACTTAATGAATATTTTTAAAATGATGAGCAACTACTTTCCTTTCAATGAGTTTATATAAATATAATTTTTACCAAGGACTAAAATTTTGTTCCATAAATTTTAGTGCTCACTAAACCTAAACTCCAGTACGGGATTTGTTAAAGGAATCTGATTACTAAACTTTGCTTTGCACAACTCTTTACCTTTTCTTATAGTTAGAGTCAGAGTGGAGCATTGAAATATCCCCAGAAAGTGCATTCCTTGATATCTGTAACCTGGCAGGAAGCTCTGACAGCTCCCTGAGAGAGGGGTTAGATAAGTACAATGAAATTCTCAGTGTACTGTGGGATTTTATTCTAATGCAAACCTTCTATTTTAAAAAGTCTCAAGTTTCACACTGGGCTTTTCCATTGACCACAGAAATGAAACATTAATATTTCCCTTAGCTTCTGAAAAAAATATTAGGCAACTGAAGCAGAATCATGAGTAATAATAGCTATTAAAAAAACAGTTCATCTAAATAACACATCTTTCTTCCCATAAGCTTTAAAAAAGTACTAGAGGCCCGGTGAACAAAATTTGTGCATGGGGGAGAGGGGTCCCTCAGTCTGGCCTGCACACTCTCCAATCCAGGACCCCTTGGGGATGTCCAAGTGCTGTTTCCAATATGGGACTGCTGGATCCTAACTGCTCGCCTGCCTGCCTGATTGCCCCTAACTGCTTCCCTGCTGGCCTGTTTGCCCATGACTGCCTCTGCCTCACCTTGCACCCAGAACCAAGGATTGCCTCCTCCAGCCAGTTGTAGATACCCGGGACCTGGACTTCTTTCCCTCTGGAAAGCTGCAGGCACCCAAGACCAGCTTTGCTGGGCAAACTGCAGTTATGAGGGATCATGGGCATGTGGCTTCACCTGGACTACAACTGCAGGTGCCCAGGATGGCGAGACAGGTGGCTTGTCCCTCTCCCGGGTCACAGGCATAGCCCCAGCCCCAGCTACTGGTGTCTGAGACTGTAAGGAGGGGGGCTTGTCCCTCTCCCAGGCTGCAGCCTGCCGGGTCCCCATTCCCCTCTCATGGGCTCATTTGTGCCTGGCTGGTCTCCATTCCTCTCTCCCCAGTGTTGAGTGTCTGAACCTTTACAGCATGATGGTGTGAGGACATGACGACCAGACCACTTGCATATTAGCTCTTTATTATATAGGATTCCAAGGCAATTGGAAACTGTCTTTTGATATTATTTCTTTGAGAATCAAAATATATCTGAGTCCCTCTCAGAAGGTTAATTAAAATGGACATACTATAAAAAAAGAGACAAGATTAGATTTCTTTCATATAGATGCTTATCATGGCAATGTTTTCTATATTATAATTATAACATCTTGCTTTATTATTATTTTTTATTCATTTCAGAGAAAAAGGGAGAGGGAGAGAGAGATAGAAACAATGATGAGAGAGAATCATTGATCAGCTACCACCTGTACACCTCCTATTGGGAATCAAGCCCACAACCCAGGCATGTGCCTTTGACCGAAATGGAACCTGGGATTCTTCAGTCTGCAGGCCAACACTGTATCCACTGAGCCAAACAAGCTAGAGACATATCTATACTAATAAAAGCCTAGGTGGTCCTGGGGGTCCCAGTGTCTCCACTGCCTTGTTTGGAAGAGATGGGTCCCAGTGGAGGAGGTGGGTCATGGCAGGGAAGGGCAGTTGTGGGTGATCAGGCTGGCAGGTAGAAGTGGTTGGGGGCAATCAGGAAACTAGGCAGGTGAGTGGTTAGGAGCCAGCAGTCCCAGATTGTGAGAGAGATGTCCAACTGGTGGCAGTTGGATATCCCCCTAGGGGTCCCAAATTGGCAAGGGTGCAGGCAGGGCTGAGGGGCTCAACCCCAATGCATGAATTTCATGAACTGGGCCTCTAGTATAAATATAATTGATTTCTAGAGGAAGGAAAAAAGAGAGAGAGAGAAATAGAAACACCAATGATGATAGAGAATCATTGATTGGCTGCCTTTTGCATGCCCCATACTGGGGATTGAGCCTACAATTCTGGCATATGCACTAACTGGGTATCGAACTGTGACTGCCTGGTTCATAGGTCAATGCTCAACCACTGATCCACGCCAGTCAGGCTAGGGCTATTTTTTTAAATAATAAATAAATAAATAAATAATAAGAGAAGCAGGCTTTTATTAGGAGAAAAAACACACAAAACAAACCATAACAATTCCACTCCTTATCACTAAAATAAGGAATGGTAGATTCAAAATATATTTCCTCTTTCTGGTGTAAGAAAAACAGCACTAAATAGAAAGACAAATCTGGAATTAATAAAACAGGATCATCCTATATAATGAAAAGGTAATATGTAAATTGACTCTCATACCTTCACACAAGATTGCCACCTCCATGTGGTCAAAGATGGCCACCACAATATGGCCAGCAGGGGAGGATAGTTGTGGGTGTCTGAGCCTGAAGGGTAGGGCAGTTGGGAGTGACTGGGCCTGCAGAGGATGGCAGTTAGGGGAGACCAGGCCAGCAGGGGAGGGAAGTTGGGGGCAATTGAGCTGGCAGAAGAGTGGTTTGGGGTGATCAGGCCGTAGGCAGGCGAACAGTTGGGAACCAGCATTCCCAGATTGTGAGAGGGATGTTCCAGATTGGAGAGGATGCAGACTTGGCTGAAGGACAACCCTGCCCCCGTGCATAAGTTTTGTGCACTGAGCCTCTAGTTATTAATAATATTGAAAAATTACTTTCTGAAGACCAATGTTTGGAAAACCATTGTGAAGCTATACAAAATAAGTACTTCTAATCACTTACTTGGTAAGTGAAAGCTAAGAATATGGGGAACATTAATTATAAAATAAATAACACATAATAAGTTCTTTGTGAAAATAGGCTTGATTCTTTAGGTTGGGATAATTGTAAAGGCTTATGGAAGAAAATAAACTAGTCTTCAAATTTTAATATGTGCAAAATCAGGGAGAAATGGAAAGTACAATTAAGAAAAACTCAAAGCTCATTAACTAGAGAGCAAATAGTCCATATGAATTCAACTATTCACTCAATGAATATTTACATAATTGCCAGGTTCTTGCCAGTATTGAGCTGAACTTACAAAAATGAGGATAGTCCTAAGCCTCAAGTTGCACCCAGTCTTATAGTAGAAAACACATTCACAGAAAAGTTACAAAATAATATAGAAATGCCAGTACAACAGAGGCACAGCTAGGGCACTACTTGAACACAGAAGAAGGGAAGAGTAAATAATGTTATTTTAGCCAAAGGAACCACACTGCAAAATAATTCCATCTTCCTGAGCAACAGATGGATTGGGAGAAATAAGACAGTTCCAATCACTAAGGTCTCTGTATGTCATAATAAGGACATCAAACTTTACCTCATAGGCTATGATAAAACAGAAATCTTTTGGAAAAGAAAGGGGCTGGATCACACCTCACCTTACAGAGATGGCACTGGCAGCAGAATGGGAGGATGTACTGATGGGCAGCCTTCCACAAGGCAGGAGACTGTTGATGCTGGGGTTGGAGAAGAGATGACACAATTGTAGTCAGGATACAGCTCATTTAGGAAATTGAAGGAGGGATTGCTAAGGACAGCTACTATCAATATTGTAAAACTGTCAATAGGAGGTTTAAATATTATTCTGAAGAAAAGGACTCACTAAAGGGTTTTGAGCAGTTGATGCAGCATAATGGAAGAGGTATTTGGGGAAATTTTAAGTGATAGTTTTCAGGTGTATTATTGATATTTTGTCCTGATCAGTCACAGGTGAAACAAATGAAATCATTGCTCCCCAAAATAATTATGAGTTTTATTGAATAAGATGCTTAATTATATCAGAAATTAGTAACCAATAAATAAATGAATTCTCAATGACAAAATGTCTTCTATTACTTATGTCCACCATACTATCTAAAAATATCTACTAGTAAGTATATAATGAAAGGTCCATTATATTTGGAACCACCTCACACCTTAGGCCTAGCACTTAGGTATAGCCTGCTCACAATACTTCTAGAGCTCTATTAAGACCAATGATTAGGGCCATACCAAAATATATTTTTATGATTAGGGCCATGTGAAAATAGATTTTTAAGTAATTCCTTCGTTTTTTTTCTTTACATATATATCTCCTAGAAAGATGAATAAAGAATGATTCTTATACTTTAGAAGTAACTTCTTAGGAGAAACATCCACCATACAAGTCATCCTTTCTCTAAGTGAGTGGCTGTTGCAAGAGCCCATTCAGCTAGAACCATGGGGTAGCTCTGCTGGGACCACTGAATGGTACAGGAGCTACAGCAACTTCATATTCTCTCTCCACTCAAGGCTTTACAGTTTTGAGCTTCTCAAAAGCCTAGATAATGGCCTGCCTCACAGGTGACAGTACCCTATTGGGTGCAAATTGACCTGACACTATTGAAATCCCAAAGTCCCATGGCCCCTGAAGTCTGATTAGGTGGTTGATTGCAAGACTAACATCAAGCAATAGAACATTTTAAAAAGTCTCAAATTGATTTTAAGGTCAGAAAAACCTGCACTTCTGACCCTGAATTTCAACCTGCTCACATCTTGCTTTTCATCTCTGCTGTTTTTGTAATTGTGCATACTCTAAGCAGAGAAGACAGCTCCACTTCACATGAGCCCGATGAATACTACAGTGGAATGGTTGCCAAGCAACAGCAGGCAGAATAATTTGTTTCGGGAGCATTTTGAGAATGATTACACTTGCAGAGTTGGGGTGGGGTGGTCTCATCACGATTTTTTTTCTTCCTGTGATATCTATTCTTGGATGTTGTAAATATTCATCTGAATTTTGCATATATGAGGGGAAAACGTTATTAAAATGAATTTGGGAGGATAATAAGGGAGGATGCATCGCTACACTCCTTTATGTTTTTCAGTCCACTGCAGAAGGGGAAGAGTGATTTTGTGACACTTATTTACATAGATGACAATGCTATGCTGGCTTGTTTCCATTACTTAGAACAATGGGAGCAGAAAAGACACAGTTCAGCAAAGGCATTTAGTAATTTGTTGGTAAATGGTGAAGACACAAAAGCCCCAGCTAAGTCATCAGGCACATTTCCTCTCAAATGTGGCTGCAGTTATTCTCCTGGCCTCTCTGTTCCCAACTGAGACAGAAAAACTTCACATTGAAATACAGCACTTGACTAACCCCATGAGAGCTGAGTTTGAAAAGAAATGGGAAGAAACATTTCCTTTCAAGAGGAATATGACAGCCAGTAAGGATTTTCAGTACAGCAATTTGAGATGAGTCAGAGTTGAATATGAAGCACAAATACTTTAAAAAATCATTGGTGTCAATATTACCTACACCTCTGGAATATTTTTTTAAATATATTTTTATTGATTTCAAGGAGAGAAGGGAAGAGGGAGAGAGAGATAGGATCAATGATGAGAGAGAATCATTGATTGGCTGCCTCCTGCACGCTCCCCAATGGGGATCTAGTCACAATCCATGTGCCTTGATTGGGAATCAACTGTGACCTCCTGATTCATAAGCCCATGCCCAACCACTGAGCAACACCAGCTGGGCACACACCCTTGAAATATTATTATTATTTTTTTAATTTAATAATATTTATTGTTCAGATTATTACATTTGTTTCTCTTTTCCCCCTATAGCTTCCCTCCACCCACTCGCACCCCTCCCTCTACCTTATCTCTCCCCACATTGTCCTCATCCATAGGTGTATGATAATTGTCCATTATCTCCCTGTACCCCCCTCATTCCTTTTCCAAGTTTATTCTGTTCATCAGATTCTTAATTCACTTGATTTTTAGATTCACTTGTTGATAGATATATATTTGTTGTTCATTATTTTTATCTTTACCTTTTACTTCTTCTTCTTCCTAAAGAGTACCCTTCAGCATTTCATATAATACTGGTTTGGTGTTGATAAACTCCTTTAGCTTTTTCTTATCTGTGAAGCTGTTTATCTGCCTTCAATTCTGAATGATAGCTTTGCTGGGTAAAGTATTCTTGGTTGTAGGTTCTTGCTATTCATCACATTGACTATTTCTTGCCACTCCAGTCTGGACTGCATAGTTTGTGGTGAGAAATCAGCTGACAATCATAATGGTGCTCCCTTGTAGGTAATTAACTGTCTTGATGCTTTTAATATTCTCTCTTTGTCTTTTGCTCTTGGTATTTTAATTATGATGTGTCTTGGTGTGGTCTCTTTGGATTCCTTTTATATGGGATTATGTGTGCTCACCTGACTTGTAAGTCTATTTCTTTCACCAGATGTGGGAAGTTTTCAGTCATTATTTCTTCAAATAGGTTTTCAGTATCTTGTTCTCTCTCTTCTTCTGGCACCCCCACAATTCTGATGTTGATACATTTAAAGTTGTCCCAGAGGGTCCTTATACTATCTTCACATTTTTTGGATTCTTTTTTCTTTTTTGCTCTTCCAGTTGAGTGTTTTCTGCTTCTTTGTATTTCAAATTTTTGACTTGATTCTTGTCTTCCTCTATTAGGAAGACAAGGTCTCTGTATAATGTTGTTTTTTTTTTATTTCAGTCAGTGTATTTTTAATTTCTAATTGGTCCTTTTTCATCTCTAGTTGGTCCTTTTTCATCTTTTCTTGGGTCTCACTAAATTTATCCATCTTTTCTAGGAAATTCTTGAAAAACCTTATAAGCATGGTTTTGAACTCTATATCCAGTCATTTGTTTTCCTCCATTTCTTTCATTTGTGGTCTGTTCCTTTGTTTCTGCATTTTCACTATGCCAGGAGAACTTCTGTGCTATTATTAGCCTTATGATGCAAGACTTGCAAAACTGCAAAAGGCTCTCTGTTCATATTGGGTAGGGTGGAGTCTCAGGGCTGAGTAGAGAAAGCCTTTGTTTCCAGTCAGCCCCACCCTATGTGGCCCCTGGGTCTCAAGTGTCTCTGGGTAATCACTGTGGCCTTTTCTGTGCACACACACAGGTGCCTTCAGACCTCTGCCTTTCCAGTTCACTTGCACTCCGGGACCCATATGACTCTGAGTCCCCAGGGTCTCACCCGAAACCGGGGTTCAATGCAGTTAGAAGTGGCACAGTTGTGAGGCTCTGTCTCCCACCCACCAGAGAGAGCCAGTGGCACAGTCAATAGTCCGTCTTTGGGTGCATTAGTTTGCGCACCCCATGCTTCTGCCCTTTTGCAGCTCCCTTAAATTTCCATGTAGTTTTCCCTTTTCACAGTCCAGACTCCCCCCCTATGAGTCTTGCCCAGAGCTGGGATTCAATGCCATAGGATAAGGAGTTCCATGCAGTTGGGAGTTTCCATCTCCCTCCCGCCAGAGGAAGCCAACCAAGCACACCGCCACCCACTCTCTCCACGTGTGCGTCTCCGTACCTCGGTTTTTTGCAGTTTCTCTAAGTTTCTGTGAGCCCCTCTCTTTCCTTCTAGTTGTAGAATTTTCACTCAGCCAACTTTCCTGTGGTTCTGGATGATCTCCGTTCTGTCTTTTAGTTGTAGTTTTGAAATTGTTGTGCGAGGCAGCAGTTTAGGTGATTACCTATGCCGCCATCTTGGTTTCTTCTGAAATATTAATATGTACTCTTATGCACTCCACCCCTGAAGAAGTGTTTATTTCACAATTCACAAATTGTAAAACAAAAAAAAAACTTTTCTAAAAATTTTCTTAGGGATTCAGGGTGCTAGCAATAAAAGTGTGAGTCTTTTCTATATGCTTTAAATATTCTTAAGGTCAATTTTTCTTCAGTCAACACACATTATATGTGTCTTAGTGACCACGTCTCTGCCTCACTAAATAAGACATTTTCTTGAGGCTTCTGTGTCCTCTGTTGCCTATGACTGGTTCAGGAGCCTCTGAACCAGTAATTCTAGACCACAGTGTAGAATTTGAGGCTGTATCACCAGCCAGATACAACAGTTGATTGTAGGGTACAGTCAGTGTGCACTCTGTCTCTTCATCTTCAGGGAGATGTCTGTGGATATAAAATATACTTCTAGGACATCTGACAATATGAGTCCAAATCTGTTGGGCGTCTAATCCAATTGCACTCAAGTAGTATCCCACCTAAAGGATCCCCACCTTTGGTCCATTATCCCATGTCCTCAGGCTAATTTTGAGGGTTCTTTTACCCAGAGGTAGACTTTGGCAAAGAATCCAGTAGAACTCTACCTGATTTCTTGTTTCACTCAGGAACATAACTTAATTATTCAGTTTCATATTGCGGTGAAACCACTTAAATATATAGGATTAAAATTGGGATAAAAGGGTAAACACCAAGGAAGGCAGAGATGTACATAAGAATTCTAAAGTAAACTTATTTTTTACCTTTCATTGTTGAAGCTGGTGCTGGGTTAGAATAATAGGTTGCTCAAAAGTTGCAGCCTGCTCATACTCTTCAGAATGGACCTTCCTTATTTCTTTCAACTAGCCTTCTCTTCATTGAGGACTTGTTATGTCCAGGACACTTCTCATAGGTCTTTCATAAGCTATTGAGAATATAAAATGGAGATTTTTTTCCACAAAATTGCTACAAAAGATTTACTTTGGTTTATGGGAAAGAAAGTTATCCTCAGGCAATTGAGCCTATACTCAAGCAAACAACATGCCAGACTCCTGATGAGAAAAGTCAATTCAACTCACAGAAAATATCTGATTCCACTGCCTTTCTTTTCCTTTGAAAACTGTCCTATGTCTTCTGATTCCAAGTTTACATCTAAAAATAGCTCCTTTCTTTTGCTATACCTCTAGGCAAATAACATATGTCACAAATGCCATGGCCATATTTAGACATTGTCTGTTGTTCAGCTTCACTAAGCCTGCTGCCACATTATCTTTTACATGGCAATTACTCATGAAATCTGAACACCCCTGCAAATTAGTGTTGGGTTGTTTTTATTGCACAATTAACTGTCCAGCTGCTATTATAAGATTCAAGTTAGTTATAGTCAGCCTTTAGAAAGAAAAAAAAATACCCAACTTCTTTAGGCAGATAATAATGAAACAAAGACAGAAATGAAACAAGAAACTGAGCGTCTATTCAAAGAAGAGCTAGACAAGGAAGAAAAAAAAAATTCCATGATATAAACATTAGGCAGGTGGATGGGTCTGGATAGACCAGCTGGTCTCCTTCTGTCTTGAATTGTACTGTGAGATTGTTTTTTGAAAAATCCCTTAAAAGACCAAGTTGAGTTCTCAACAGTAAATTATGCCAAAGAAAATGCTTATGATGCTTTAGCTATGTCTATTATATCAGTCAATTTTGTATTTCTATGAATATGTTTTCAAGACTGAACTGATACAGTATATGAGGTGGCAGAGAGTAGGGTGAAAAGAAAAAGAGAAGAATTTAGTCTTGCTTTTTAATTTCTCAAGAGAAATGGACATGTATTTTCCAAGTTCATGGCAGAGGAAAATGTTCATGCCCCACTGCAGCCTTTGCAGACAATCACTGTGATATAAATCTTGTATACTGAGCTGAATGACAGACACGAAATGCACCAGATAATGAAAAACAGTGTCATTTCTGGAAAACATTAGAGACTAATTTTCTACCCCTCTGGAAGGCAGAACATATGATTTTCATTCTCACATTATGACAGAAATGCTCCATTCATTGTACTTAAAGGACTGTTGCCTGAAATTCCAGGAGACCATGCATGAGAGAGAGCTACAAACATTCTTCTGCAAGCCCAGTTTAATTGACACCTTGGTTGACAATATAACAGAGTTTTAACATAAACTCTGCACTGAAGTTGATATCAGATATTCAGAGAGAATTTTCAAAAATTAATTCCTTCCAATAAGTTGGGATACAAGAAATCCACTGCCTTTTAGAGCAGCTTTGTATATTTCTTTGAAAATCAACTCATGTTTGGTGACACCACACCAGCTTAGGAACAACAACAGGGTAACTCTAATTGTGACCCTATTTCTCTGTTTCTACTCTCCTCAAACCACCCACAACTGCAGAATACCCTGTCATCTCAAAGGTCATGTTCTCTGCCAGAGGACTCCAAGGTTATAGTCTGGATGTTGGAGCTGTCTGGGGTATTATATGGCACCTGCTATTGTCTTTTAACCTGGTTTCTTGCTGAGATGCACTAGTTGCTACAGACACAAGAGTTGTCAGTACTACAGTGCTGCCAGTGTGACTGATCCTTCCACCAGTACCTAAAGGCATACTTCATTTCCTCCATGCTGCTGAGATAGCAACAGATTGCCATGGCCAATGGAAATGCATGTAACCTAAGGCCCTTTGCCATGCCTCTGCAGTGCTGTAGCAGAGGCCTTTTTGCTGGAGCTGCCTCATGCCCCAACAGAAGGAGAAAGTGCCCTCCATCCACACTGTTACTGTGCCATTACATAGGCCACAGGCCAAGCCTCCTAATGTGTGTCAAAGGGCCCTTAGAGAAACAGCTCTCTTCTTTAACACTCAACTTGTTATTGTAGCTTTCTCTTCCTGATATCCCTGTTTGAGTCCTTGTGGCACTGGATGAATGAAATTAGAAAGACAGATATTATGGTGTCTTCAAAATATTCTTCCATATGCCTTGATAACATACCTGACTGGGGCTGAGACTTTTCTCAGGAGGATTTTTGGACTATAGTTTTAAGATATCATGGCAACCTACTGGCCAACAAAATGTTAATTCATTTAACCAATCATTTTAGCTATATAAGGCCAACCAATTGGTTTGGCCCAGTGGTTGGCAAACTCTTTAGTCAACAGAGCCAAATATCAACAGTACAATGATTGAAATTTCTTTTGAGAGCCGAAAACCGACTTTGCGCATGGGCCACAAAGTTTCAATCGCACTGTACATGTGTGCCTGCATGTGGTATTTTGTGGAAGAGCCACACTCAAGGGGCCAAAGACCCGCAGGCGGCTGGTGAGGTGCTGTTTGCCAACCACTGGTTTGGCCCATTTTTCCCCCATTAAAATGACTGATTGTTTGATTTTTAAACACATACTAATAGTAGAATTCAGAAGGAAGCCATCATTAGCCTTGATTTTAAACTATCTTTTATTTTTAATGCATCGAATACAATAAAAATAATCTTGTAGGTACTGTTATATATTTCCTCAGTTCATTTAATCTTTCATTCCATATGGCTCAAGAAATAAAAAGCATGTTTATAACCTTTCAATTAATATGTTATTCTTCTAAACTTATAAAATAACTTCTAAACTTACATAAAAAGTTCAAATCTGGGTAAAAGAAAATGCTTTTAAATATCCTATTATGAAAAGGCCAAAAGAACAAAACTTCTTGTTTTATTTTGTGGCTTATACTTACTGAAGCTCCCCAAGGTGACTGCAATCAACATTAGTACAACACCAGTATCAGAAATCCATCTTTCAAACTCTGAAAACTGAAAAGGAGTACTGTTCCCACCCCCAAAATACAACATCTACTGTCGCATACCTGGGTTCCTCCTGATGTTCAAAATCTGCCAGTTTCAGAAGGAGATAAACAACTCCTCCCAAGTATTTATAGCCTTTTTAACATTTTCCTGTATCACTTTACTAAACCAATATAATCCAGAAAGAATGTTAATGTGTTGCTTTCTCAGTTTCTTATGAATTCTAGGCCATTAAAGATATAATTAAAATACTTCCACAAAAAGAGAGCACAAACTGAGGTGGCTTCCATCCTCAGTGACCTGTCCCTCTGAATCTATAATTCCTCTGTTTAGCTCAGTCATTAAACTCCAGTCCCCTGTTACTTGGGGACCATACTATTGGTTGTATGTACAAAGCACCTGTGTTTAACGATCCCAATGTTACAGAATAGCAGTTCTTCCTGCACTCAGATCAGCATTATGCCACCTTGGTGTTGTCCCAGAAGGATTTCCATAATTGTAACATAGAAAATTCAAACATTTTTATAAACTATCTTGAGATAATGATAATTTTAATTATTTAAATATCTTAGCTCCTAAATCTAAAAAATAAAATTTTAAATAAAACAGGGTGAATTAGGGATAGTGAAGTATGGCAATTTTCAAAAGATTGGGAATACCAGGGTTAACTCATCTATCAGAAAGTAACAGCTTCATTTGGGAGGCCTGCACCAAACAGTAGCTTCATACATTTTCTGTCATTTCCAATTTATGATGAGATATGGACTACACTAGCTTAGAAAACATATTTCAACCATCTCTACCAGATGTCTGGTGAAGCACAGAAGTTGTGGGGATGGATTTCACAGAGATCTCTCTGTGTGCACATCCTGGTAGAGCAAAGGGGTTGCAAGATAAATAAATTATTAATACACAAGCCTTTGTGTTTACCCACTCCCCTTAAAACATTCAAAGCAGCAACCATGTGTGCTCTTTATGCTAAAACTGTGGTAGACACTTGAGATGAGAAGCCATCTAGGGTGCATTACAAACATGGGCTGGCACATGTCCATTATTGGTTGAAGCTTTCCTTTCTTAGCTACTCTCTGATACTTCAGTGAGAAAAAGTCAGTATGACTGATTTAAATTTTTAGATTGCTTTATTTCAATACACATTTGTGTGTTTTCCAAATCAACAACAAATTCAACACTAAATACTCTAGCTGCTCAGTTTGTAGCCTTACCCACTACCTGGTGCTGAAATGGGGTTCATTCTTCTGTGCTCAGCTGGCTTCTGCGTGAAGCCAATGGTACATATAGAATCGTACTTCAATGAAGTAAATCAAATAATAAAATATACCTGGCCTCTAATTACATATTATTGACCCTGGAGAGAATAAGCACCAATGTATATGACTACGTGTGTGTGTGTTTACATGTAGGAAATTATTTCCACTTAACTCAGAAATACATAAGAGATAGTCATAAAACAGGGGGATACACAGGCAGTGTATCTGGTTTAGTTTAGGGCTGCCAGTTGGAATTGGACCCAATGTTTCATTCTGATTCTGAAGTTGCCCACAAGCTGGAGAAAATCTGAATCCCTCTGAACAAGCAAGCATGTGGGAAAAGGCTGATAGCATGGAATATTAGAAATTTTGTTTTCAATTAGTTCCACAAATCTCATGGATATAGCCTGGAGTGAAATAAAACACCTTAGAAATATGCAAATGTAAAAAGATCATAACTTATTAAAGACAAAACTCTTCATAATTTCTGAAAACAAAAAAAAAATAGTTTTCCTAATCAGTGAAAGAAGTCCCAGCTGTTCTTACTGAGTGAGGGAGTGTTGGTCCTCCTCAGATTCCCCCTAGCATGCCTCTGAAAGTGGAGCACTAGCCACGAAGGCATCTTCTCTCCCTACTCTTACTCTTGGAAAGATATCAAGTTGAGAAGCTTTAGTATATTAATGCAGGGTCTTAAAGACTTCCATTCACTCATTCTCGTACTCATTTATTAATTCAACTGTATATTAGTTCTTCCTTTCTGTATATTGTATCTATAGATGCCTCCTTAAGATACTTTACCGTGCCCTAGCCAATTTTGCTCCGTGGATGGAGGATAGGTAGTTCTGCAAATTGAAGGTTCCTGGGTTTAATTCCACTCAAGGATACATACCTCACTTGCAGGCTCTCGCTGGCCTGGGCCCTGGTCGGAGCATGTGCAGGAAGCAACCAATCCATGTGTTCCTCCTACATCAATATTTCTCTCTGTCTTTCCCTCTCTCTAAAAATCAATGAAAAAATATCCTTGGATAAGGATTTAAAAAAAAGAAAAAACTTTGATCTTTTTTAACTGAAGTCAGGGAAAGTTATTGCCTGTGGATAATCAGAGAAACCAAATGAAAGAAATTGAAAGAAATGGAAACATTCCAATTTACTATAGTTTCTATACAGTCAGAAAAATTTGAACTTCAAGGTGTAAGCCATGTTTGACCATGGACTTGGTCACAGTCCACAATGTGAAATGTGAGCACTTACCTAATGTGATATCCTATGCCCTGGAAGTCAGTGATTCTACTCTTAGATAACCTGACCATGGTAAGCTTCCTCTGAGGACACTTTATTCTAGGGTCGCAACCTTGCTGGATTCACAGCCTCCATTTTCCTCTGTATTCAAATTAACTGTAAACATTGAAATTCTATGAGAAAAGATTAACAGAAGCCATGCTAAATAATCTATGCTTGTCTATTTCATTATTATCTTTAATTTATGTTATAAATCTTTTATCTGACCAGCTAAAGTTTTTCAACTGGGAAGTAGATGCCCCATTAGTCAGGGTCCATTACTGTCTGAGAACATCTGACTGCTCTTTTCTCTGATCTTCCATTCTATGTGGCCTCCAGGGCTAGACCATGGAATACAGAAACTCCTAGTGAGACTCAGATAACTGAGGACAGGCTAATGTGTGCAGAGGACAATGGAGCATTTACCATGCTGAGTTCAGAACGGAGATGGAGGTGGAGGTGGCACATTCATTTCCCATAATAAAATTACTACAAACTGGGTGGCATAAAATAACAAAAATTTATTGTTTCACAGTTCTGTAGGTCAGAAGTCTAAGATTAAGGTGTCAATAGGATTGTTTTTTTCTTAATGCTCTCAGGAAGAATCTGCTTCCTGCTCCTGGCAATTCCTGCCATTCCTTGGCAAGTAAGCACAGCAACCATTCTGTCTTTAGTCACATGGCTTTCTCCGAGTATGTGTCTATGTGTCTCCTTTCCTTACAAGGCCACCAGTCATGTTTGATTAGGGACTCCCTTACTTTCTAATATGACCTCCTGTCAACTAATTACATCTGCCAAGACAATATTTTCAAATAAGGTCACTTTCACAGGTATCAGCAACAGGATTTTAATCTGTTTGAAGGACACAATTCATCCCACAATTGGTGGCAAGGCAGATTGTATAAAGTATCTCTGTATATCAATAGTAGGCATAATGTTTATATTATTCAGTGGGCAGCACAAGGGAAGTGGGGGAAGAGATGGGAGAGGTAGTAAGAAAAGAGAAGCTAGGAAACCTGAAAGGCCTTTGGCAATACTGACTGAGGAAGTGTGGAGGAAGCAGCCGCCCAGCATGGGCCTAGGAGGAGTGGCTATCCTTTCCTAGCTTCAGTCTGTTGTCCAGGTCTGCCCATAGGACTTCCACACAAAGCCAGTGTCAATAGTTTGGACCCAACAGAGTGCTTAATCTACTTCCAAAGCATAGAGTCTGGGTGTCCTCAACTCCCCACTCCCATGTATAGTGTCATAGGACCACTGGGACACATTAAAACTACTATTGGCTACATGTCAATAATGTAGTGTCTAAAAGAACACAAAAAGAATAAAAAAAATATTTCCAACTAGTTTGACTTGTTAATAATAAATCTAGCACAGAAAGGATTCTTCATTGTTCAGATGACCCTGCCATGGGAAGTGATGGGTCTACTCAAGGCAACCCTGAGACAGAAGGAGGCAGGGGGAATGACAGAGTGGATTCTATCTGGAATCCCCCATCCTGACCCAAGAGAGCAGTTACAATGGCCAATTCCACAGCAGTAAAGAGGAGACAGTATCTGCCAGAGCACTCTATGGGTGCAGCTTCCACTATATACATAAGGAGATGCAGCTGACAGAAAAGCCAATGGGCTGAAAGCACATCGAACAGGTCTGAGGCAGATGGGCCAGAGAAGTGAATGTTTTACTTACAAGAACTCCTGCTCTCCTCTGGCACTGCATTCTATTTAGCATGTGTTTTTTCATCCATTTGTGTGGATGGTAATCCCTAAGAAAGACATTTTCTCAAATGTTAGCAAATTCCCCAAGAAGGGAACACTTTTAGAACTTGGATGCTGACTATCATTTTAACATCCATCAGGCTAGGGTTCAATTGGTGAGGGAAGGTGTGAGACTAGCATCATTACCATTATTTGATGTGAGGAACCCAACCAGGCCAAATAGTGAAATTAAGAACTGAGGCACTCTATCTCTTCTCCAAGAAGGTTTCTAATAGATTAATCATGCTCCCCCACCTTGCCCTTTTGGCACCAACTAGAGATTGAATCTTTCATTTGTCTCTCATCAGAAAGTTCATCACTTTCAAGGAAAAAATTTAATTCAGGTAATTGAATTTTAGAGGCTGCTGACTTGTGAGAAAAATGTCAAAAAGAATGTGGATTGAGAGTTAACATAATCTATTGTCCAGCTAATTTTCCACAGAATAGTTGGACAGTTCACATTCAGTATGGACACTCTCTATCAAAGTAAATCACTTTAAAAAATAAATAAATAAATTTTAATTTGTTTCTCTCAGTGGTCCCAAATATAACCACTCCTGATTTCTGTTAATAAGACTTAGACAGAGCTTCTCCAGGAGGGCTCATAATAAAACTGAGCAAGAGTCAGTGAACCTGATCACCAGTGAGTACAGTTGTGATCCAAAGGCAGTGAGGTCCAAAAGCTGAGAGCTTTTTCCACACCTGGGAAGAATGTAAAGCAGACTGACCAGAGGATGAACAATAGGCAGAAAATGTTGACCATGTTCTTTGACTTTTCAAGTGCCCAACAGAAGGGAAAAGAAGAAAAAAAATAAGCATAAGCTCAAGCTAGAATGAAAATTATTTCAGCTTGACAATGGGAAATTCATGTGTGATCAAGGATTCAACAGCCACTGAAATGGCACAGGAAAGCAAGCAACTATTTAACAATATCTATGACATATATTGAGGGTTGCTGTGCAGCTTGCAGTGGAGAGCTTTTCTTTTACATATTAAAAGATATATAAGTAATAAAATAATGTGCAATAATAAAACTATAATAACATAATATAAAAAGTAAATTTCAAGTAATCAATAAATAAAATATATAAGTAATAAATACTAGTTGTCCAAATTTTAAACATTGCAAATAGACTACACTTTCCCCCACTGCACCTAATTTCTGTTTAAAAAACTGTACAATAGAAGGAGGAAAAAAATGGCAGCCATATAGGCATACCTGCCATGCACGTCATCCTAGGGCCAAACTAGAAATATACCCAAAATGGGGAACATTCATCTAGAGTTACCAATTGAGGTCCAACTGAGGAGGAGACTTATATCAAAGAAGGGCAGAAAACAGCTAGTGACTAGTATCAAGGGTGAGGTCACAAGAGGAGGTGACCTAATTCCCAAGGGCAGCAGTCTAAGAGAGGAGGGAGTGCTAGGCTATGGGAGAGTCTGTTACCTCAGAAGATAGAGGCCCAGAACCCATGCTGGGCTTCACAACCTCAAGCACCAGAACTAAGAGCAATAGTCCATGTAATATCCAGCCATGCAAGGTGGCAGGACTGCTGGCCATGATACAGTCTGGACTCAGCAAACTGAAGCTGATCAGAGAAAAAAAACACAGTTTCATTTCAGTTTTATTTGTTGTTGTTTGTTCATATTATTTTTTAACCCAGAGCATGGAAGTTTTCATTAGCAGCTACTCACCAAAGCTTTGGTGCAAGGAGGGAGACAGGGATTTGGAGGTGCCTAAGGAGAGGCTGTGGTGGTAGGCAATGCAGGAAGATTTGAACAAACAGCAGCCAGGTGCATTTGGTCTTAGGCTCCCAAACTGAAATGGCCATTTTTCCTGGGAGGAGCTAACCTCTCCAAGTAGCCACAGGGCAGGTAAAGGGAAAACTCTGCTAAGTGATACACCCCACCCAACCCTCAGGAGCCCAGTATGCCACACCCTGCATTTTGAGCTTTTCAGAGGAAAAAAAGCAGAGGCCAAGCTTATAAATTTGAACAGTCTTGAGCCCTCAGTGACTAGATTGGGGGAGGGGCTGTCCAACTCACTATCCTGGGAACCAGACCAATAATTTCTCCACACTGAAGAACTGATAAAAACAGGTATCCATCCAACTCCATTAGTCTCCATCCAAAGATCTCTATCCAGCTAAAGGCAAAATAATACTTCCTGGTGGAGTGGCTCTGGGACAGGGAAACACATCCACCACATTCCCTGGAAGCTAAATAGCACCTCCCCTACCTAAAGCCCTTTCAGAAGCAGACTTTTGAGTGGTTAAGATTGACATTGACAGCTGACATTCAATAACAAAGATTGTTTTAAATATTCATTTCTTAGTGGCTAAAAAAAAAAGATTGACAGCTATCTAGCAAGCAAAGGTGGACAGAGGCTAAGCCTAGGGAACCTGAAATAGTTTGCTGACCCAGGCCTGGTCTCATTCAGCTAACAATCCTACATTAGAGGGCAGATTGGTCTCTTCGGCTTGCAGTTAAGGCCTCTGGGGACAGACACACACTATGGATTAGTGGATCATTTGGAACTTAAAGCAAGCTTCTAAAAGCCAATGGACAGAAGTTAGCACCTAAGAACCTCACAGGAAGCCCAGAATTGGCAGACAAAACTGAAGAGTGGGATCCAAAGTGAGTTCCTATGGGACCCTAAACTGAAAAAAATGGCACTTCACTCTTTTCCCCCCTTTTTAAAAACTTTTCTCTTTTTTTTCCCTTTATTCTTCTCTTCTCTTTTTTTTCTTTTTTCTTTTTTTCTTTTTTCTTCCTTTTTATCCCCCTTTTACATTTCTCTTCTTTACCTACTTTATTGATTTGTTATTATTCTGGTCTATGTTGTTTCATTCACATATCTAATGTTCTTCTTTCCTTTTCCTACTCAATTAGTTTTTCACTAATCAATTTTTAGTCTTCTCTTTTCTTTCTCTTTTTGTTTTCACATCTTTTTTTTTCTTTTTCTTATTTTAAGTCTGTTTTCTCCTCTATTTCCCTTTTCAATTTTTTTCTTGTCTTTTCATTTCTTTTCTCCCCCCTTTATTTTAAACCATTTCCTTTCCTTATTTGTCTAATTCTTCATTTTAATTTTCTTTTTTCAGCTCTGCACCTACATATTCTGCCCACCCTTTTTGTTATTATTTTTTCTGTGCCATTTTATTATTTGTTTTGTGTTCTCTTTGTACTTTTTTTCTTTTTTTAATTTTCTCTTTCTTTCTTTTCTCTATCATTCTTACTCTCTTTTCTAATTCACTCTTCTCTGGTGATTGCTTTGTTGTTTCAGTAGGGGTCTTGTATCCTTTTTGTTTTGTTTCTTCAGTTTTATGTTTTGTGTTGTTTCTTGTACTGTTCAGACAGCACTTATACAAAAGCTTGCATGATATAGTTGGGGGTAAATCACATAGTAGGCCAACCTGAGAGGAGATTCCATCTATAAATGGGACAATAACAACAGGAGAACCAAAAAAAAACTCAAGTAAGGGACTTTCCTAGAGCATTCAGCTCAGGGATTCTAAGAGATTGCACCACTGGGTCCCACAAAATACCCACCATATAAGCCCACCCCAAAAAATCTGGGTGGCATAGCAGATTGATCTAATACATAGAAACAAATACAAAGGGACAGGAAAAAATGGGGAGACAAAGAAACAATCCATAAAGGAAAGGAAAGGAGAAATCACCAAAGAAGGAACTAAATTAAATGGAGGCAAGTAATTTGTCAGATAAAGAATTCAGAGTAATGATAATAAGTGTACTCAAATAATTCAGTGAGAACTACAAGCACCTTCATTAGATTATAATGATCTTAAAGAGAGCAACACCAACATGAAGAGAGCT